>VWZK01017977.1:7085-34306 GCA_013396935.1 Baryphthengus martii
CAGAAGAAAAACATTTACGTTTTCCTCAAAAGAATACCCCAGCCACTCTAAACAGATGAAAAATGGTTTGATTCTGGAAAGTGTTGGTGGGAGATGTGCTATCCACACTCTACTAAGACAACGACAGAGGTGTGAGAAAGCCGTAAAATTCACGCAGTATCTGTCCAACGATCAGAAACCGCAACTCTGAAGTAGACATCCCTTTCTTCACAGAGATTGCTCTGAGAACAAAGAGTTTCATTAAATAGTAGATATTATCAGAGGGATTACAGCCAGACGGCGTGGCAGGAGAGAATGTGCTTTTATGCTACATTAAGAAGTTTTTCCTTGGGGAAAGGAGATGTCTCAGGATATTCATGGTGTTCCTTCTGCCTGGAGCAAAACTACCTCCTGGTCTCTCTGCTGTCCCCTGTCACTGCAAAGCACGGTGAGAGGTCATCTAGAGCAAAACTGGACATTGAAGGAGCTGTTTCAGTCATGAGGGTGTCCATGAGCTCTTCCAAAGGCAGCCCTTTATAAAGCACCGGTGCTTTACAAAAATCCTTGGGTTAGGACTGTGGAATACTATCAGGTTTGTTCTAAGTTCCCACAACAACTGAAAGGAAAAGCTTTCTGAAGTCAGTTTACAGAGTTCATTTAAGCAGATGTCTACTTGAAAATGTAGAGTTATGGGTATCATAGTCTCTTGGTACTCTCTGTAAGGTCTTAAATACAAAGAGAATCACTGGATTGAGTTAAAGTTATTTTTCAGAAGCTTGTCCAAATTAGAAGAAATGAGCTTGATGTTCGTTAGTTGAGTAATATCTTTCACTTTCTCTTTTCATCTCTGTAAGAGATACAAACTTTGCTGCAAAGAACGCAGGGTGCGCACGAATCACAACCCTCTGTTTTCAGGACCTCCTTTGCAACTGAGTTTCTGCCCAGCCATGTTCAGGTTCCTTCTCTCTGCCAACTGTGCTTTACAGAAACATTTTAAGAATTAGTTAGTCAATTGCCACAAAGAATTTTGAGCATGGAGTAAATCACATAAATGCTGTGGGGTGTATTTTAGACCTTTCTCAACATTAACAAATGATAAGAAATACATCTTTGACAATAAAATAAGATGGAAGAGTGGAAAAATAATAATAATAATAATAAAAGCAAGATACCTGACAAGGTAAAGCTGTGCTACAGTATGCAAATGCCTATTAAAGTCTACGTAAAATTATCACGGCCCATAAAATTAGACTAGATGTCTTTAAAGGTGTTCTTCTTGAAGATGGAATAGACAATTAGAATCCTGCACCTTTCTCAAGCTGAGTGGGCAGAAATAGACTACGTTTCTGCCTTGAAAAGTTCATAGCAGCTTAAAATGAGAGTGAGGGAAAAGCTAGGAGCGGTTTTAGTCATGCTAAGGGATTGGGCTGAAGACTCCCAAAGTGAGACATCGAAGAACAGGAATCAAGATCTCTTGCACTTGCAGCCTACAGAGCAGGAGAAAGCAGTTATCACATAAAAAGGAAGTGAAGGGAAGGTTAAGCCAAAGCTGTTTATGTTTAGTTTCTGACTCAAAAGGTCCCTCTGAAGGAAAAATAAATAAAATTAATCAGAGTTAATGACATAATATCGTTACAGCATTCTGCAGAAGCAACTCGAGAGATAATGTTGTCATCAATATGAATATCAATGTTCTAGAGAATGATGAAAGTTTGAACCTGGGAAGCTGAACAGAGGGAAGAATTGAAAGAGATGGCTAACACATCCCATTTGTACTTCCTGTGGGAGATACTGTCTTCTTTGACAGTGAAAGCAACAAACTCCTAGATACTAGGACTGGAGAAATACTGAGAGAATTCAGATTTTAATCAAGCAATGAAGAGTCCTGCTATCAAGAAAGAAGAAAAATGAAGACCAAGCTTCAAACATAAGGTGGCTGTTTGTTCTCTTGCTTTATAGTCACAAAAAAACCCAAACAACAACAAAAAAAAAAAAGCTAGCAACAATTTTAGTGTAGTAATGACATGAATTACATAATACAAGAATGACTTTTTCTTGTCTGTTGAGACAGTCCTTAGTAAGATTGACACGTTGATAAGGAGAGTTTTTACTTCAGTTTTTCTTCCTATCTACTTGATGATTAAACAATCTTACTGTCTAGGACTCTATGTCTAACCCTTTTCACAACTGCTATCTTTATTTACGGACAAAATGTTGCATAAAAATAAGTTCTCTAACACAGAAGTTAGATCTCATCTGCTCTACACAATAGCCTTCTCAGGACTGAGGTTAGGATAACAATGAAATTCTATTGCTGCAAAGTCTGTCAATAATCAAAGGCTTATAATTTTGAGAGTGAACAGAAATACAGTAAAATGCTCCCACATGAAAGTGTAAATGTAGATCATCATTAACTCATGCTGCCGAAATTATTACCACCGGCTGCAAAAGTTATCTGTGATAATAAAACTACACAGGAAACACCGCAGTCTGAGCTTCTTTACTTGTTCAGGATGCACCAGGACATATGTTGTTAGTGTATTCTTGACACTAAATTGTTGGGTTTTTTTGTCCTCAGTGTTGCCCATAGCTACTGACAAGTACCATACACAGGGGTAGAAACTATTATTTCAGACCTTTTCCCCACTCAGGCAAAAAGCAGTGTATTTGAAACAACCACTCTCAGCCTGCTTGCAGCTGGCAGATTCTCATGCGTACGTGAGATAATTGGTTTTTATAAATATGGTGAAGACTGAAGAATAATATTTTGGGGGTTTATTCCGTGCATCTAAATATAAAGACACAAAGCTAACCAGTAGTTCTTAATATTGCATGGTGGAAATATTGTGGTTATTTCTCCCTAATGCTGTTTCATACACAGCTCTGTGTCAGCTGCATAATACTTGGTAATTATATTTAGAAGCTCCAAAGATTATGTATAACCTGCATTCTGGTTTATGAAACAGAAAGAATTATCTTACCCTATAATTACATTGGTACTGGTAAAGTTTCATGCAGATCTGCAGATTCTGTTCCCACACGAGAAACACCTACTAAAGTGACTGCCTATTAAACAGAAAATCAAAGATTGTCACCTAATAACACCTGCGTAAAACTCATGTGTTCTGTCATTGTATTGCCACAATCCCTACATAATCCGTACATAATTTAGTATTTCTTTTTTAATTAAAAGGTCAGCAGACGTCATGGAATTCACGAATATTTACTTGATATTCAAACTCTAAATCCTCTGTCAAAACTTTATTAAAATAGTGTATAGAGACGTTGCTAGTGCATTATTAAGTAAACTTCATAATCTAACCTAAATGGCAAACCTCAATACACACTTCTTGTTTTGCTTTGTATTGCTCTGTTTTTCCTTTTCATATTTCATGCAATAGGCATTAAAAAGCCCTATTCAGACCTATTGGGAGAAGTGTGCTGTATATTATGTATTGGTACGACTTCGGTTTTCTCCTTGTTTTCTTCTGTAATTAGTGCCCTTTAACTGCCTTGTGTATAAAGTGAGGAAAATAAGTCTCAAGGACTATCTCTGTGGTCATGACAGAATTCTCATTCTTGTATATACAATTTTTTTTTTTTACAGAAAATTCAACTATAGCCAGAATCATTAATTTTCGAAGAGCAGTTGTCAATTCCATCCTTCCTCCAAGGAGGTCCGCTGCAGGAGGTTGGGTCTCAAGCTATGGAATGTATTGTCCAGAAGGGCTCATCGCTTGAAAATGTCTTGATTAAAATATGTGAAGCCATTTTAACAAGGAGAGGCTGGGCATTATTGGATATAATCCATACGAATGATGATGAGTGTGCCTCACATCTGACCAGCCTCCCTGGTATGGTGACAAGCAAACAGTACAGTAGACAGTAGTATTCACAGATACTGGGATCCAAAAACTGAACTTCAAAGAATGAGCCAAGAATACATTTGACCTGTGGACCATGTCTAGTATCTTGGGATGCATTTGACTTGCAGTCAAAGAAAACTGAGTCCTTGCTGTAGCTCTCTGGTGTGTTTCCTTCTCGTTTTGCTCTTAGTAAAGGAAAATGTGGGTGAATGATATGCCAGAACTGAACCATGACATACAAAGTATGGAGTGTGTTCAGGACAGTCTTCACTAGTGTTTATATGTGTGTTTGCCTTCTTGTTTATTTCTAAATTGCTAAAATATTGCTAAAAGGTTTTTCCCTTTTAATATTATTCAGCTACTTTGAAAGTTTTGTCTTCAAGAATGGATAAAATGATACCTTTTTTTTCCGCTTTTCTGTCATTTCTCTCTTCTCTGTGACTTCTCAAAACCAACTGTCAGAGTTCAGATGACTAATATCTAATTCCTTTGGCCCTCTGAGATTCATTTAATTCAAATTCACTGATTTGTAGAAATTACCTTTTTCCACATCTGCTCAGATCTTTCTTCTTCCTCTCCTTTTCCTACATTAGTAGTTCTCTGCCACAAATGCTAATGTACCTGTTTTGTGAATCTTTCATCATCTCTACAGCCTGTATAATAGCTTATACTACATAACTTAATACTAGAGTATTTGGTGCTGGCCTTACTTCATCTTGATTCTCTGTATCTTACTCTCTTATGTGAGCGGCTGTGACTATGGTAATGTTTATTTTCGTGTCTTGAACACAGGGAACAGATTCTTGATGCTCCAGAGAACCTACAGTTGTTTTACAATACGATATTTCGAGTTTATCACATTAGTTTCATACATTTGGTTCTAGTGAGCTAGTTATCTAAAGTTTGATTCCAACACTAACTGAAAGAAGAAAAAAAAATGCAGGCATTAATAAAAATCCTTGGTGTTAATAAAGTAAACAGAGAAATCTTCTGACTTAAATACCACTGTTTTTTTGGTTGGGGTAGATGCATACAGAGTGATTTGACCTGATCTTTGGTGGAAATTGTGTGCAGTGGCCGCCCTGTCTGGCCAAAGAGAGATCACCTGGGAAAGGACAGGTAGGAGCCTGATCATCACAAGGAGCCCCTGAGTATAGATCTGATGTATTTTGTGCCTGTCGGGGTGCAGAGTGGATAAGCAGTTAGGAAGATGTAGTCACGTGTGTATGCTCTTTATTTTAAAATATATTCTATCTGGATAAACAGGGCTCGGCTGCAGAAGAGTGTGGTGGTCCTCACATCACCTGGTCACTGCAAAGATGAGATATGGCTGCTTAATCCCAGCCCTTGAAGCTGTGGGCTGGAGGGTGAATCCTGCAAACACCCAGAACAGGGCAGATCCTTTGCATTTTATCTTACCCTGCCTCTTATCTGGTGCAGCAGATAGCCCTAAGTAGCTTGCCAAGGAGTGGTTGTAAGAAACATCCATTTCTGATATCCCAAACGTCCAATAACACCATTCCACAGATTGCTTTTATCTCTCATTCAGAGCACCACTTTGTTTGTTACAATCTCAGCAATCTGTGTGCTACCCGGTCCCTTTGGAGGAGCATGTGAAATATTTATGAATGTCAGGAAAAATTTAGAAGATATATTTTGCAAGAACCACAATATGATCTGTACAGCGGAAACTTACCTTTTTCATTAGAATTGTGCAAAATATTGTGCTCTAAATGTAACCAGTAGTGGGGAAATTTCCATTTCTGCTGTTAGAACCCACACAGAAAAATGTTATTTATGTCACAGAGACTGTAATTTTATCAATGCCACAAAATCTTACTGAAATACATAATTTTTTAGATTTTTTTTTTTTTTTTTTAAGTGGGATTGATTGCCCAGCAGGTAAAAAGCACCAGACTGGAAATACGACTGGAAGAAAAAGAATCTGAATTCACCTCCATATAAACCTTTTGTGACACCAGCAGGAGCCAGACAAGTCTCTTTAAGCTACTCTATCAAATGAACTTGTTACTGATGGGTCCTGTTGTGGGTCAAATGAAGGCTGTACATTTATTTATACCTGTAGATTAAAAAAAGTCTGGGGCTGGTCTCTAGTACTGAAGCCAATAATCGAAGAAAAGTTCATATCCATACTATCAAACTCTCCAAGCCTCCAAAACAGATACACCATGTGGAAACTACCTCCTCAAAATTTTCCTTGCCCAAGCTAACTCCACAACTGCACCTAGTTATTGTTTGGGAAAAACAAACCCATGCCATTGCTTTTGCAGTGTAGATGCCTGAGATTCAGTGCCCAGGAGCATTTCCTGACCTTGTCTGGTTTTCACAGACGAGGTTGATCTGCAAGACGAGTGAGTAGAAGTCAAATCTTGCAGCAGCAGGAGGTGCTGGGATGGTGTCCGTTGTGAAGGATGAGGTGGTTATAAGTTGTTCTATCTCTTCCTAGTGCAGGCAACATTTCAAGTCTGCCCATGAAAAATGCAATGAAAAAATGACTTATGAACTATAATTACATAATAAAGTGTTACCTTAACATTTATAATTTTTAAATGTAGGACTTTAATTTTTTTTATTCTGTTTTCCTTTTTTAATCTTGAGATTTTTACCTTGACAAAGCAAAAGGATTGTATTTTGAGAGATAAAATTTTTCAAGGATCTTTAGATGTTACAGAGAAAAAAAGTCTATTCTGCCATGTAACAGGATAGGATTTAAGCCCCACTGCATATTATTTTCATGACAGACATTCATGTAAGCCGGGGCAAAACATGCAACCAACATATCTTGAAAACTTCTCTAAATACAACACCAAGTCAGAATGACGCCCACACAGATGAAAACTACTAGATGGAAAATATGACAGCAGATACCTTGCAGTGGTTAAGGACATCCAGGCTGCTTGTGCTGGACTGAAACACCAACTTTTGTTTAACCTATAGCCCAGAACAGAAAATGTTCTGCAACTCCACAAAACCAGAAAATATTTTTACACAACTTTGCCAATCTAAACTCACCACATGCAGCTAGGACAGGAAACACAATTAAAATAACATTTTTGAAAGAACTTCTATTCCATTACCTCTCTGTTGGAAACACAAATTTCCCCTACAGATTTCTGTTCTGTGTAATGTCTCATTCTGGCAAAGTGCTTGTAAGTTCATACGCACCTGTGTTTTTCTGCACTTTATTATGACTGTCTCTCTAGTTAAGTATTCACTTGTTTTACATACCCCAGCCAGGAAAAAATAAGAAGTCCAAATATGTACTTAACATCCTCAGAGCACAGGTTGATTTGACCTAACCTCTGAAATGGATGTAGAAACCTGTTCCGATCAGTACCGAGAGAAGTGTTAATGGATTTAGAAATCAGCATCAGATGTGTGGGTGGGATGCAGCCCCTCTGAAGACAGCAGTTTGTCCCCAGCAAAGGTAAGTAATAACATCAAAAGATTAACAAATCCGTCTTTGATCCCTCATTAAATTGCTTCCCTCTGCCAGTCACTGGTGGACTCACGGAGATGTCGTAACCACTGATGTTCCACCTGTTCTGATTTGCAGTCTGTAGTACAGCACGTACACAGTGTCCTGGGGCAGCAGACCTCCTGTGCCCTGCTCTGACACACCATCCACCCAGCAGCTGCCTCTCTCTTTTGCTCAGACCCTGTCTCCAAGGGCCTAGATATTGTTTCATTTAAATTAAGTGGTACATGATAACTTGATTCTAGAAAATCTACTCTCCGGTATCAGTTTAGTTTGTCTTATTACTAGTATTATACATTCACATTGCATCCAGGCAATCAAGTGAGCTGAAGCCACACCCCACTGCAGCAAGATTAAGGAGGGGAGGACTAAATGGTCTCTGAAATAGAAAACAGGACACTGGCGTTAAAACATACTCACCTTTGCACTGAGTTTAGCCACTGTACATCCTACCAAGAGCAGGTGGTAGGTCAGTCCACTTGTACGTGCTAGCTGCCTGACCAGAAACCACTTCTCGCCAGGCTGGGCATCTCTTGCCCATCACAGATGTCGTAAGGAAAATGACAGAACAGATATTAACACGTGATGACAGAGAGAGTAAGTTTACATGCAACAAAGCGCCACCGGTTTTGTTGCCCACAAAGAGCTTATTTCAATAACATTCAACATTGTCCTCTAGAGAAATATCTTTTGCTGTAATGTTATCCCTATTCCATCTCTTCAAGACATTTTTGTTTAATGTTTATATACAGTAAATAAATATATATTTTTTTTCAAGCTGAGACAGACCTTGAAACATAATGTATCTTTTTATAGCATTATTCACCCACTCAGAAGAAAACAATTCACGAACATGGGGTTTAAAATATATCATAAAATTCACGCTTCTTGCTGTACCAGTTTAACTCAATACATCCCCTGCATTAATAGTTGTAACACGCGGCTATAGATCTGAAAGAATTTAAGATTACGCAGCCCAAAAATTTGTGCACTTCACCCTGAGGTGTCGGAGATCAGACAAAATCCATAACAGGTCTGGGAAATAGATTTCATTAGCTAATTGGTGATAGGCAAACTTCGAGCTGTTGTCAAAAAAAAAAAAAAAGAATGTAGTAACTGCAGGTCCTCATGTCAGTACCATGACAAATCTGTCTGCCTCTTGCTAAGTGAGGAAGCAGCTCATCAGTTCCCTCATTGAAAAGTTGAGTATCTTTGTGCATCATCTTTACTAAGGCACATCTTTCTGAAGTCACAGAAGTCTAAACTGAAAGTTTCTCTTTCCTCATCTTTGACCCCATACGGTAACAGGCAGCCATCGTGGTGGACGTGATTGCACTCGTCCAGTACCTGCCCTGAGCAATGCCCCCACCAAAATGTTCCTGGGATGAAGTGGAAACTAGAGTCCAGACCCCAAGGTGTTTTCTGAGGAGCAGAGACACACCGGTACAGGTTTGTAAAGGTAATTGGGCTGTTAAAACCTGCTTTTCAGAAGGGCTACACATTTCCGTAGCTGGTTGCTTGTAACTGTCTTTATCTACCAGACAATTTGAACAAGATTTTAATCTGTCCAAACCCTGAAATCTGTGACAGAGTATCGCAATGTCTGCACCACATAAAAATGCTGAGAACAAATTCCTTCCTCATATAATGAAGAAAATGCACTCAATCAAAAGTGGAAACAACTTCCAATGCTTGTCAAGCTGTCTCTGTACAGGTCCCAGTTCTGAAAATATTGGCTTGTAGGGAAGGAGCCTTAGTCCCTTAACGAGCTGTTTATCCCCGGTGGAGCTGATGAGGTAGGAAACATTTTCTGAGAGATACAGTTCTCCATAAGCACATCGAGGTAAAGCGGCAGCAATAAGCTACGAGTCCACGGGTGGATTCACAGTTTCTAGGGTTTTTATTGGGAATGTAACACAGAAACCTTGTACTGTGCTCATTTGCAGAACCTCTCTGGAAGTCTCTTTTTTTTCTTTTTTTTTAGAAATTATGAATTAATTGGAAAACGTGCTTTTTCGCTTTTTGCTTTTTTTCTTTCCCACTTTTTCCACTTTTTTTTTTTTTTTTTAAATTTCTGATCCAGAAATCTTCTGCATTCTATTTGCAGCTAAAAAGCAGGACACTGAGCTCTAGTATGAGAGATCCTGTGGCTGTAAGCATTATTTCTGACTCTGTGCCCGACAGTGGAAACAAAAGCAATTGGCACCAATCCTTCCCTCTAAGGCTGAACACGAGCAGTAGTTCACTTTTGTTGCCCTTAACTACAAGCAGTTTAAGACTGTTTCACTCATTATGTGCTTAAGCACAATTACAAATTAAACTATAGATGTTCTCAGATGTATTTATAGTTTTATTCATTTTTTTTCCTTTTTTTTTTTACGTATTGTGAATGCCACTTATTTTCGAGAAGAAAACAAGAATCCTGCCAAACCTCCAGGTAATCTCTAACACTCACATCATATGCAGTCACATTAATCATAAATACCACGTTGCTAACAGCTACAGATCCGTTACCTGATGTAAAACTAAACAAAAAAAAAACAACCAAATGTGGAACAAGAAGTGCATATACTTTATCATATGTCTCAGTGGTGAGGTCATTTATTGGAATTTCTTCTCGGGCCGTATTTAAGCATGAATAAAATAACATTCTTTCCTCTTGTATATTTGGATCAAAATGTACGTATTTTTACTAAGAAGGAGCTCAGTGAACAGATAATTAACCTCTAAATATTTATGATTCATGACCATTATTTAAGAAGAGGTCATCCTTCCCAGGCATAGATATAAACACACTTTAACAAAAGTTCAGAGAACAGATTGTTTGTCTGCAAAAGAACTATTGTGGCTACTTTTCTGAAAAACAGGTTGTGCTTTGTAAGTGCAGGCTTGATCAGGGAGCAAAAGGAACAGACTCAGTGGGAGCACAGGAGGTTTCTGCATAGCTGGTGAAGCAGAAATGGCAGCAACCAAGTTGTCCCTCATACTACCTGCATGTGGACATAGAGAGAAACAGGACACTGGAATGGGATGATATTCCTAGCAAAAGGCTCTGCCTCCCTGAGCATCCAGCCAAAGACTCTTTGTTCTGGGAGACAGAGGGAGAAGAAGTTTGAAGTCATAACCTACAACAAAGAGCATCAGTAACGCATTTGCAAAAGGATGAGATAAACATTAGGTAGCGAAAAATGTCTTGGTAAAAATTACGTGTTATGCATTTAAATGGATTGTCATTTATAAAAAGTAGGAGACAACAGAAACAAGAATTACGTGTCCCAAGAAGTGGAGTGGTCATGAAGAAGGGGAAGGCAGGAGGGCTTATTGTATGAACTTCTTTAAATTTAAAAAAAAAAAAAAAAAAAGGTTCCAAAAAATTCATTTAAAATGAAAAAAAGTTTTAAAAATTAAAGATAAAAGACAGAATTTCTGGAAAAAATTACTGTGAGTTGCTGACAAGTTCAAACATGAGTGCAAGGAATGCAGCACCGGGCTTTGTGTGCTTTGGTGCAATCTTTGACCCATTTGCACTTAACCTGCATCTATGGGTCAGACTATTATAGAGTTATCTAGATAAAATTCATTAGGTTAGACTTCTAAATATTCAAATATATAACTACACAGAATATTGACATTGAGTGCTCTGAATTGCAAAAATTCCATCCCTTTCTGACAAGGAATCAGACTTAAAACATTTCTTCCAGGTAGGCAATTACATGCAGGAGTTTTATCATATTTATTTTAATGCTTTATTCAGCTTAGAGTCATCAAGACAACATGGGGTTACTTATAAAATTCGTGTAAAGCAAGGAGTTGAAATAAGCTGAACAGAGTAAAACATAGCCCTTCTGCACTGAAGTAAAATGCAGGTCAGACTTTGCTGTCCATTACATTTGACCTTGGATACCATTTATAAATAAAAAATATCCCTTTTTAAACCAGTATGATAGAACACTGTTTCATTTTTAATTTTCGTTTTCATTTTTTTTCTTTTGTGCTACCACATAGCTAAAATTACCTTGTTAGATGCATTCTATGGCTTTAGTTAATTGAAATTGAAATGGAAATTGAAATTGTTGCCTGAAATTTATCTGTTGAATGCTCCGTCTTCAATTATATTTTCTATCTATTCGATGGAATAAAGATCAACCGCATTCGGAGAAATACCACATGTGTGTTTTGCCTGTCTGTATCCCATGTCAGGAGGACAAGGGTATTCTTCAGCTGAGTGAGGTGCATGTGAGGCTAAAAGAAAACTTGAGAAGAAATGTTCTGTCTCTATACTGTTCTCCAGGTAGCTGCACAAAAATGGACATGAGTGTGAAGGGGAGACTTCTGAGGCAAATGGCAGACCCAGCTCTAAGGCTGTCAAAGGCACCAGGCTGAGATGAGGATGTCAAATCAGAAAACAGGTATATTTGGTATTTATAGATCTGGACGTCAGCTTTTCATACCTTTTTGGTACATTAAGGAGTTGAAGAAAATCCCTGTCTCTACAGGGAGGGCAGAAATGGGGGAGGAATTGCCCTTGTGAGAAGGGCTTCCAAAATAGATTCGCATTATATCACGACTCTGCTTGAAGTGGTCCTCACTTGAATAATAAGTGCTGCATCTTACTCGTATACCTGTGTAACTCGAAGGTACACAGTACATTTTATTTACTGAAAAAAAAAAAAAAATATTAGTTTGCTTTATTTTAAAAGAACTAGTGATTCTCAAAATTTTTATTCTTCCTGCTCCTCTGCTAACGAAACTAAAGGAATCATTATTATCCTCACTATTGCAGAGTATTAGAATGTTTAATTCCCAGAAAATTTGAGAAATTAGTTAATGTACTTGAGGCTAATTTTGCTCACTACCTTCAAATATCACCGTCTCTACAATACACTCCATTTAAAATGTTAAATTAACTTCATACATGTTCTTTTAACTGATCAGTTTTGCCTTTTTTTTAAAACTGCAATTACAGCAGCCGATCAGGACAGATGGGAACTTCTGGAGCCCGCCCCGCAAAATTTAACTTTTAATTCAGAGCTATTTCACCATGTGCTTTACAACAGAAACATCACAAACGCTGTAGGTGATGCAATGAAGCAGAATACCTGATTTTTATATGCTCCAACTACTCCTCCCTTTTAAAATAAAGTATCTCCTTTTTTTTGTTGTTGTTGTTTTTTGTTTGTTTCACCCTGTCACTTTTTCTGTTTCAGTAGTTGGACCTCTCCACTTTGCTTGGGCAAACCTTTGAAGTTCAAAGTCTATCACACTCTATGTGTCAGAGATATGACCGGTGGGAGAAGAGGGGTTTTTCACTTCAAAGACCAGTCCGAGGAAAGACTGGCTGGGGCAGGACAACAGACACCCAGAAGAAAACAGCTCATTCTCCATGAGGCAGACAGGAAATCTTTCCAAAGGAGCACCCCTCCCTCAGCTCCTTTTAATTCATGGGTGGAAAAATTGTATCTAAAGAAATATCAGTGAGAACAAAAGATTCGGGCAATTTATGGTGATGCTGTGTAAACTGTAATTTTGTACAGCCTTACCAAATGTCTTAGATTCTGTAACACTTATGCATGTACAACTCACCAGAAAATAAAAGGAAAGGAAAAAATTAGGTGAAAAATTGTAAGACCAGATCTTGTCATTTGAGAAATGAAATCTTTGCGTCTTTCTTTGGGAAACAGGGCACGCTGTGTTAATCCCTTTCAAAGAATAAAGTGATGTATAGAGCAAGATGCCTACAGAGCAACAAATAGATGAAAAGTGGGTGTGAACCCCCAAACAGAACTAGTTAGGCACCACTTCTGCTAATACACTTCTTCTTGATTTTTGTCTCAGTGAGCAAATTGATGCAGCTGTGGTAGGTTTCAAATTTTTTTGAGATTGCCAAACCTGTTTGTGTATTTGATCCAAGAAGTGAGAACTTTGTGAATATGTTCTTCCTGTAAACTTTCATTTATCTTTCCTCAAAACACTGTTACCAATAAGCCTGTAATGAGCTTCTGGAGCCTAAACCATGCTGATATCTACCTGTGTCACACTAACAGGAGACGTGTGGTTGGTGTGTCAATGCAGAGAGAGCCTCACAAGATCATAAATACTGAAGCTCACTTAATTTTAAGAATTAACACATCTCAAAATTTTTGATGGACAATTTGACACTTTTTTGTACTAAGGTGCAAGTCCTGTGTAGGTACACTGGCCTGCAGGAGTTTTTATCCAAACTTCACATGCACAGACAGCTTGGCCTGGATTCTCCACTTGCATCCCTTAGCAAAGCCGCTATGCAGTGACATCAGTGCTGACTCAGGCTGCTGTGAAATGATGAAAGGTGTGCTTAAAGTTCCTCTAATTCATCTAGTTTCCACCTCAAATATCCTCTTTTCTTTTTCAATCTACCTTTTCTTATTTTTTTTTTTTTTTAAAATCTAGAAATGAGTCCCCAGTAAATGATGGATTTGACATTGGTTACTGGGCAATATGACATTTCATGTGCAGTTCCACACCTGCTCAATCTCCACTTATGCTATTGCCATGCTTAAGTTTCTTTAGCTCACGAGGATGGTCAGAGCCACAGCTTATGACTCAGCTAGAGGTGTGACACACATGGTGATCGTAGCATCTGCAGATGTGTAAATATATCAAAGCCGCTAAAAATATCTTATTGTCTTTATGACTTTCAGTCAGTTGTAAGAATGGGATATCAGTACAGAGTTCGAAATCAAGATAGTTTGGTATATCCTGATTTCTAATTGCAACTCATGATAATAAAGAGAGACTTTGGTGAGACTCAGATCAAGCTTTAGGTCTAAGTTTGTATTGGGTCCCAAATATTTCCTCCATCCTATCAATAATATTGAATAGTCTCCTTTCTTTTTCTTTTTTTCTTCTTTGTGTGCATCAGTGTCACTCTCAGAAGCAGTCTCCAGACTGGTTGTAAGAGTGGTTTGCTTCACTTCCACCTACCTTCTGTCCATCTCACAGTCTACTGAGTCTATTAACCCAATGTATTAACCCAGCAGGTATGGTTGGGTGTGTGGGGTCCTGAGTGCTTTAGAGGCTTTTCCAGTCATGCTTGAGACAATCTTCACAGCCTTGCAATCTTCAAGGCTAGTACATGTCTTCAAAGTGGCCTAAGGACTGCTTTTAGCACAGATTAATCTTTTTGTCTGCTCAGTGAGTCTCCAGCTTGGAAATACCAAGTTCCAGACCATTTGCTTAGATGTCTTCACTTCCAATACACAGCTGCCAATAGTGACTGGCCGGTATTTGGGAATCCTTTTATTATTTTAGTGAAATGCTCTCCATGGAGTCCTGCTTCAAGACTAATTCTGTTGTCCTTTGGGTCAGTGTGTGTGTGTTTCCTCTATTAATGTTCTTAGAGAGTGCAGCATCTTACTGCTCCTAGGTGGAGGATCTCCCCTCCTGTTTAGAAACAAGGCGGAAGTTCTACCCTCTTGGTATTTTTTCAGCTGCAGTAGCTATTGCAACTTTTGTAAACCACCACGAAGCTGTGGCACCAGCTTTGCCAACCAATGGCAAATGAAAAATAGAACCCTCACCAGAAGTTTTCAGCACTTGGCACTCACCAGCATGTTCGCTGAAACATGTGTACCCAGGATTACAAAAGAACAACATTCTAAAAAGTGAATCCACAGTCTTTCATTGTATTAGTAAAGGGAAAACTTTTCTTTCTTTCTTTTGAAAAAAAAAAAATAAATTGTAGAAACATAGCGAGTCAACTTCATTTTGGAGGCATTTATTTCTGCAACAAATCAATAGTCGTGAATTTTCTGTGGGTAGAAGTTACAGGTTCTAAATATAAACCCACAAGTATTCTTGTCTTACCGAATTTATTATAGCTGTGTTCTTACTGTTGTTACCAGCCTTAATTTCTTGTTTCTTTCAACAACCAGAAGTAATGAAAATGCGCACACCCAAGTAAGGCAAGACTTTTGTGAAAAGGACAAAAGGATGAAAACTCAATCCTGTGATACACCTGGAGTCTTAATAAGACTGTGGAGTATGCTTATTACACCTTCTTCTCTGTCACAAGCGAATTTTGAGAAATCAGTTGCCTTATAGCCATTTTCCCAGTGTTGTGATCACGATTTTGTGTGTGCACTTGAAATCCTCACCTCTGGTTGATGTAGTGAAACAAAGAAAGGATTGAAAATGCATGGCCAAACTCAAGACCCTAATATTATTTTTAAATAGAATAATCTTAAATAATTATTTTTTTTAGTTAATCGGTAGTAGTATCAGTCAGAGAAAAAGGAGAAATGCAAGCAGATTTGCTGATTCTCTGTCGGAGGTTTTCGGATCTACCTAAGTAGGTGTACAGTGTGTATTTGCTTCGAGATTATTTGGGAAATATTTTTTAAAAACCCACCCAAACTACCCTATGCTTGATAAAAGATTATGTATTTATTAAAGAGATTTTTGTATTTGAGATCAGAAGAATCTAAACCCATAATATCAGTGCAGTGGATGGCACTCAGACTTACCAGTTAGTAAGTTTAAGGGGTTTATTGAAACAGCTGGCAAATCAGCAGGAAAATGCTGATTTTGAAAAACTATTATTTTTCCTGAGAATCAGACCTATTTAGCAAGACTGTTAGAGATGAACATAAAAACTGCATCAAAATATCATTGAGGGTGGGGCAGAAATTGAGCAAATCAACAGTTCTGCCTTAAATCTGGGCATAGCCAGGGGTGTACTTTCTTCTAACGAATCATGTGTGGTGCATTATTGGAGGACAGCATGCTTATGCGTCTTTACAAACACCACGTAGAGTGTTCATTTGAATTACTCTGGTGCAGTACATTCAGAAAAATGTATCTGCAATCATTCCTGTGTAAGTAGCATAGAAAAATATTTGTATTTATTTGGCAGATTTAGCTCCCAGTAACGTGAGATAATTTTAAAAACATTTTTTGCACATCCCTGTTCTAATGTCCATAAGTCATGAAGCAGAGCAAGCCAAACTTAACATTAATTTCAACGTCTGTATACTTCTAAGGACAAGCACAATTTAGGTGAGTTTCCCAAATTCTGGAAGTTTTACAGTTCTGTGGAACTTTGAAGTAGTATTGGAGGAACGGGCTATTTTTGTGTTGTACTCTATTTGATCCTACTTTGTTTTCTCTTGTGCTGGTTATCAATAATATTCTAGTCAGAGATATGAAGGAATTCTTTTGTTTTGATTTGGTTTTGTTGTGTTTTTTTTTTTCTTTCCAGTTAAACTTGGTGAACAATGCTTTAGAACTGACAATCACAGAATCATAGAATCATAGAATGGTAGGGTTTGGAAGGGACCTCTAGACATCATCTAGTCCAAGCTCCCTGCCAGATCAGGATCACCTAATGCAGGCCACACAGTAAGGCATCCAGGTGGGTTTGGAAACTCTCCAGAAAAGGAGACTCCACCACCTCTCTGGGAAGCCTGTTCCAGGCTCTGTCACCCTCACAGTAAAGAAGTTTCTCCTCATGTTGAGGTGGAACTTCCTATATTCGAACTTAAACCCATTATTTCTTGTTCTGTTGCTGGGCACTGAAAAGAGATTGTCCCCTTCCTCTTGACACTCACCCCTCAGATATTTATAGACATTAATAAGATCCCCCCTCAGCCATCTTGCTATTATAATACTTTCTATTGAAACATTTTTAAAGATCTTTAACTACATCTCAACAACTTCAGATGCATTAGGGATCATGGCTTGATCTCTCATCTGAATAGAAAAAAAACCCAACATTTGAATAGTAAGCACTTTACAAATTCATCAGTATGACCTCAAAACTCAACAGAGTACCTGAACTTTCAGTCTTCTGTGGTAGAGGAGATACTGCTGCTTTTACCATTCTTGCCACCTTATAAAGCTGTCATACTCCAACAGGATATCAAAAGATGCACATTGAAATTAGTCACTGATTGTAAAATATTCCTCTGTATAGTGGGTACAAGACCAGCAGCTGGCTCTACAAAAGGATTTTGGAAGCTGAAGTCAACTTGGATTGAGTTACTAAAGTTACAGAGTAAAACCTTTTACCCCACTAGCAAAATCTATAGATACTTTAAACTCACAGGTATCTAAGATTTATGCCAGAATGTTTCACATGTCTAAGTGCTTTCTTGTCTTCTACATGCAGAAGGTTTGAGTTCAGTGGGCAGAGTGGAGGTGATAAGCTGATACCTCCTAAGCCTGATTGTAGATTCTTGGAAATGTAAGGCTGAAAGGTACCTCAAGAGATAACTCAGGATAAACATTTCATGGTAACCAAGGCATTTCTTCTGTTTCTTCTGATACAGCCTTTTTTGTATATCAGAACATGCTCAGCAAATAGGCACCAGACTGGTGTTCACAGAAGCACATATAGCTCTGTCTGTCTTTCTTCTAGGGAACCACATTTAACAACATCTCCTCCTTGACTAGATTCACATGCATACCTCTGGAGCCTTTCTTAGCCAAGAAAATATACTTTTTCTGGTGAGTGTGAATTCAGGTCTACCCTGCTAAAGCTCCTTTCCTTTGCAGGTGAGCCTTAGAGATTCGCTGAAATTGAAATAGGGTGAACATGTTGCACTCTAAGCTTCATGGCTGATTACAAAGTGAAAAGGACCAGTTAACGTTTGGACAGATCCATTATGGGGATCGTCTCTAAAAAAAATAAAGGTTTTCATCTTCAGTTTTTGATGGCAAAACGCTATTTTCCTACAGTGGTAGTGAACACAAAGGATGTTGGGGGAACAAATCAAAGGAGAAAGGGGAAAGCATCACTTGAGGTCATTTCCTACATGTGTACATGAGTGTGTGCACATGGAGGTACGTATAATTGATAACTGTCACAACAGCACTTTCTCAGTTTCAAGAGGAACCATGCAGACTTTCCTACTTTCCTCCTTTCCTCCTTTGACTCTGCTTTGCAGATTAATTCAGACACAAGTCCTGTGGTCTTTTCAGCATGTGGCCCATGATGACTGTTGCTCCTGGCACATGAGAGGCAAAGGGAGAAGGACTCGCTGCAGCTTTTTTCTTCCCAAAATATTGTACACTTGCTTGTCACAAGTCACTTGCAAGTCACAACCTCACTGACTGAGGTTACTGCCTTTTGGGTTGTCGTAATGACTTCTTGAAATGTTTTAAAATTCACGGTGCGTGTATCGCTTTCTAAAGAACTCATGTCACGCGTTGGAAAGGAAGCAATAAATAGAACATGAATGGTAATTAACAGTAAATTGTTAGTCAAATTAGCAGATTTTGGAAAAGACTGTACCCGTTTTTTTTAACAATCATGTAGCTAGCCCCCCATAACTTGGATTGTACATTTGATGGTACACCATAGCAGCCTTCAAGGGGCCTTTTTCAACATGCATTGAAATCTTGTTGCCATTTAAAACTGAATCCCCATAGAGTTGATTTCAAATTGTTTTACTTTGATAATGGCTTTATTAATGTGGTCTCGGTGGACTTGAAATGAGATTGTTTGACCATTGTAATGTGGTTTTCATAGGCTTGCAGTAAAATAATTTACTCTTGTAATGTGGTTTCCATTAGCTTGCACTAAAATCATTTCCCTCTGGTAATGGTGTTCTCATGGATATTCACTTCAACAGTTTTTCCCTCAAAATGGTACAATGGACAGCCTTGTGGTAAAGGACTCAGAGTATACTGGTGTAGTGCTGCTGTTGCTAAATCTGCTGTGTCAGACAGGCTCTCTGATACAAAGATAGTACCCAGCAACACATTTTTCCGAGATTCAGCTGCATTTTTCTTAACTGCCTTACTATATCCCCGGTCTTTTTCAGCTCGACTTAATCAGGAGAGTTCTGGCTTTGTAAATCCCCATCTAAATAGTTTTCATGTTTCAATTGCTCCTGATTCTCAAGAAAGAGGTACAAGGGACTTAGTCACAGCTAATTTTCCAGCAGAGGTGATTTCCAGGTCAATTGTTTGACACTCTGAGGTAATACAGGGGAGTTCTGGGCTGTTTGCAAATGGAAGGAAATTATCATTGCTCTACAGGGTCATCTTCCACTCACAGATGACAGCAGAGAATAGCTACATTCTTTGTTATTCAGAATGCACCCTGTGTACCAAGATCCATGGGAGGGGAATAGAAACAGGATATACCGTTTCTGCACCAGTCAGGCATTCTCTCACTCTGGGAAAACTCACATTGGAAATTTCAGGCAGATATGTAGTCATTTTACACCTTTCAGATATATACAGAGAAATTGAGTGCTTATTTTTCCTTTCCCTCACTCCCAGACACTTTTAGTACCTGTCTCACAGTCACCAAAATAAATATCTTTCAGTAGTATTTTGGGAGGAACTTATCTTGTGAAAGTTCATTTCCTGCTCTAAGAACTGACTCTGTTTCTATCGAAATTAGAAGCCAAGTGAAATTATTCCCATGAATGCCAGAAAACATTCAGGAGATTATGTTACTGTTCCACCCATTCTGTGGATACAGGAGGGTTGAGGACTGTCAATCTGGCACATTTCATGAGTAACAAATTCACACACCATTTAAGATAAAAAAATGTAGTGTAACGTTTCACACTGATCCAAGCTTTTCAAAATAAGGCCAGTACATTCTAACTTTTAATTAAAGGTGGATTCAGCAGGATGTCTAGAATTCCAGGGATACTGGGAACTGACGCTCCGTTCCTGAGCATTGTGGTTTGCAGTCCAATGTGATCCAAAACCAGCTGGAAGAAAGATGCATATTGAACCCAATCATTGTATTTGCGTATCTTGTATTCAGAAGTGAGACACGAAAGTCTGAGTCCCAAAATGAGCATTATCAACCACATTATTATAAGTAAGTTACTGCTGTATGTTCAAAGCACAGGTCTGCAAGTACAACAGATTGTTGCAGAGGTTTGCTACAGGACAGCACTTCTCTTACACATTTGATCCAAAGCATTGGGTTCTTGTGTAACCAGAAAAAGAGCTGATTCATTTATTTCTTTTTATACACATAAATCCTGCACTGAAGAAAGGAGAAAAGGCTGAGTTTAGAAGCTGATGGTCTGAGGAGGGAAATCTTCTTTGCTGTTAAGAAGATTTCTTTAAATCTCCATAAGCAAATGGAATGTGGTGTCTAGATGTCTGAACTACTGATGGGACTTCTTTATGATTGTAATGTAAATGATACTGGGATTGTTTTTGATTGCAGTTAGAGTATCTCCTTGTTGGTGGAAAGATGAAAAGGAGTAGGCAGGGTCTTCTTGGAATTAAACACGCAGAGAACTTCATCTTTCACAAACGTGAAGTTCAATACTGGTTATGGTATTAAGCTAATGAGTTGTTTAAATGGATGTTTCACTAATGACTCAATCTCTCCCTCACACCCAGAAGAGTATAATTTTGGGTGGGTAATTGAAAATAAGTTTCCTGCCCCTTTATATTCGTACGGTGGGAAAACATTTAGGTGCTGTTGCAGATCTGTCTAGAATAAATTTAAGTGAGCGCCGCAAAACTTCATTACCATTCCCAATAAATCAACAAGATAGTGGGAGGAGTCTTATGCCTATAAGAGGGTGATTTGTGTTGTTTTAACTATGATAAAGAATCTTGTTTTGGGTTTCTGATAATGCAGAATATCCTGGAATGCTGAGGATATATAACAGCACATCAGAGGAAGCCTGATGAACTGGGGAGGATAACTAAGGGCAGAGAGCTTAAATGATAGAGATGATTGTCCAGCTTTTAAGGGCAGAGCACATTAAGTAAGTTAATGTGGCTATCTAAGGACACTGAGCATGCCCAGTAAGCAGTGATAGATTTTTAAGGACTCAGAGCATGCTTTTGTGCACAGCTCCTTATGCCACATAATCCCTAAAGATGCCATTTTATGCCATCTGGCTTTTGTTGTTATTCCCAGTCAGCACTTCTAGATTGTTGGAGGTTTTTTTTCCACTGTGAAACATATTTCCCTTTCATTTCAGAGATTTTTTTTTTTAATTTTGCTCAAAGCTTATCCTGCATACCAATAAATCATACCATATTTCAAGATTTATTTTTCAGTTTTTGATTTTAGCTGTGTCCATAGATCCAATTAACAATCATCGTTAGTCACCTCTTCCCTTTTTTCTTTTCACTATCTTAAACGACGGCGTCTACAAATGTCCAAAGACCACTGACTCTAGAAAGAGCTGTACGTGCAACATGCAGCTGCTATGACAATGGTGTGTATAATTCTCCTCTCACCATTTTGCTTCAAATTCCTCCGTTTTGCTTGCTCACCCATTTCCATGCAGGTCTGTGCGTGTTCCTGCCTAGCTGCTGGAGCCCAGCAATGATTGTGATCTGGTCGGGAATACTTTAGCTTGGGAGTTGGACCAAATGATCTCCAGAGGTCCTTTCCAACCTCTACCAAGCTGGGACTCCACAAAAGAGTTGCTCAGCCTCAGCCACCTCTGTTGCAGCTGATGATCTGTTGATACGGGACAATAGAAAATCATAGATTTCTATTTTGATGACTAGACATAAATGCAGTGCTGTTCCTGGAGCCACATAATTGCCAATGACTAGAACAAGATGACACAACAATTTGCCACCAGTTTTTCCCAATTTGATGCAGTTAGAGTTGCTGTATACTAGCAAAACCTGCAGCCCAAACCTTAATCCTCTAGATACTAGAAGAAGACACAAAATAAAAGTTGTCACGAGTGCCTGACTACTCCTCAGTGCCCCTTGTATATCCTATTTGTTATTTTGGGTCCTGCCTGCTTAGACAAGAGGCAGGGGGCACAACCAGGGTCTCCTGGACACCATGCCCTTGGGTTCTGCTCATCATGCAATGCAACTGCTCATTAAAAGCATGACTGGCATGTAAAACATTGTTGAGCATTATTAATTTACCTCATCTTCATGCATGGTAATTTTTTCCTAGCCATGAACAAAGAAGCGATATAAAATGTGAGAATATAGGTGGTCTGTGCCACAAAGGAGATGAGTGGAATAAGACAGTTGATTCTTCCCTGCACTGGCAGATATCAGGACAATGGGAGTGCGTGTGGGGTTTGTGAACAGGGTACTCAACGTGAATATGGTGATGAGCTTCTCTGAACTGTTGGTGGTTGGTTGGGGTTTTTTTTTCTTTTAATTGGAATCCATTAATTGAGGCAAGGGATTGCTGTTTCCGGGTAAACTCACAAAAGATATTTTATTTAAGCATAGATACATAACGAGGGAGAAAACCTCACTCACTATTTACCCCTTGCTCCCTCTGGAGAGTGACACCGCATCCCTTTGTCCCCAGGCAAGCAGAGCATGGGAGCAGAAGACATTCTCTGCCATCACCTGCAGAGCCTCAGGGGCAGGAGCAATAACCAGACCACCGGTGCCAGCTCCACCAGCCAGCAATTACCAAGAAGGACAGCAGACAGCTTCTGCTGGAGGAGAAAGGCTTTGGCTGATGGTTGTCAGAAAAGCTCTTGTTAATTCAAGATCAACTTCAGATTTACAGATGGTTGAGATTGCTATAAAGTATTACCAACTGGTTTCACTTTCTTTTCATTTCCACGTGTTCCTGTTAATGTGCCATTTTTTGGTCATCTAAATATCAAAGCTGATGTCCATAGGAATCAAATGTTTCCCTCCCTTGATAGATAACCCCACCAAGGACAACAGATAGACTAACATCCTATGTTGGTTGATTGTGTTTCCTCTGATCAAGAAGGTTATTGTTGCTGGGTTTTTTTGGCAGTCCTTTGGAGCCAGAAATCAGGGGCGGCTGAAGGATTTCCAGGATGCTGGAAAGCGTTTGCCTGAGCTGTTTTTCAGCAACTACTGTCCCAAATCACAGCTGTCCATGGGACAGTCTGCAGATAAACCCTTTTACAGCAACAATTTCAGGTGCATTCATTAGTCAGCGCACAGGGCCAGGCCAGTCAAGACCGAGTAACCTAGATTTGGTACATTACTCACATGCAAAGAATGCAAAAGTGGGTGATCTGCTGATCAGAAATTATTTCACAGAGAAGAATTTTAATTATCTAATAAACTTCAGAAAGATGCGAGTTTCTTGACAACATTGTTTTGCAAACAGAAACAGAAATTAGGCCTAGATTTTCAACTCTAGTGGGACTCCAAAACTAAGGCCCTATATCCATATTTAGGTATCTGCCTTAAAAACTTCCACGTTTCCATGTGCTGTGCACCCAGTGCCTCACTTTGATTTGCATTCCAGAAAATCAAGGTCAAAGCTAAGCCTGACTTTCTTTCATCTTCTGCAGATTATTTATTACAACAGATGCACCATTGCCTCTTGAGGTGTTAGTCCTCCATAGGACCAAGTTTCATCATTTTCAGTCCTCTCAACACACATTTTTTTATATAGATATCTAACTAACAGGCAATTGTGTGTCATTTACTTTTGAGGTTGGCTATGCTACATGGGATAATGAGGCTAGGAATCACACCAGTAAGGTTTTGGAAGAGTTGCAATAAGACCTGAAGAGAGTTGTTTGGATTCCTAAGTGCCGTTGACCTTTTGTGCATAGGTGAGACCTTATTTACAGCTGCTGTATGTATGTGTCCTGTCTGGGCTGAATGTGAGGTGTGTGTTGCAGAGGACGAAGTTCAGATGCCTTCGTTCCCAGTTTCTGCCTGGGAGGAGGGGAAAGGAAGGAGAAGTTGTATGTAACGCTTCAAGGCTTAAGTTAATGTAAAATAAATCAAACTTGAGGTGGTGTTTTAAAAGGGAAATCTGGCAGTCACAGAGAGGAGAAGGTGCTGGGCCTGGAAACATATTTGTCTTTTTTAAATGCTCACTTTCAAGCATGTCTGGTTTCTAGCCCAGTTTGTATCAGAAGGGATCAATTTTTTTTTTCCCCGTTTCCCTGTTCTACTTTTGTGCCGGTATTGTCTGAATCCCAGAGTGAACAGCAATACATCATCCTGCTTCAACATCTGCTAGAGCCCCCTCTCTTTCTAATCTGCCCAGATCCCCAAAGCCTTTCCCACCTGCTATAGCACCAAATGCTCATTATAGCACACAGCTACGCCCTTCACTGTCCTTTCTCCCCGACTCTCAAGGTTAACATGGAACAATGACTATTATTAAACGGGGGCTTTAACGATGTAAAGGCAGCCCAAGCTGGGGAAGGGGATGGGGAAGGGGGGGGGTGAGAAAAGGAGCTGGGAGGAATTGGGTAACATGCCAGCTTTGCTGGCAACAAAGATCTGCAAGAAAGCTGTGGCCAATTTTCCAGTCGAAACATGACTCACTGAACAGAGATGCACCCGAAATAAATAGCTTCCCTGTTCTGCGCCCAGCAGAAGCAGGAACCACACCCTCCTGTGGTTTTGTGTCAGGGTACTGCGGGTACCGCTCCGAGCTGCTTGGTGGAGCGGTATGGATAAAAATGGCAATTGTGAAGGAGCTGGCGGCTCTGGGGGTTTTGTTTATTGCTTGGTAAACTGAAAATCGTAAGCAATTGGAAGACCTTTCTTTTTCCTCTTTTTTTTAATTTTTTTTTTATCCACACCCCCCCCTCAACTTCAAACTATCAACCTGCTCCTTCTACTTGCATCATCAGATCCATTGCCAGTGGAGAGCCTGGCAAAGGCATGTGTGGGTTATGGGAGGGAAGAGAGCAGGCAGCAAGGGAGAGGGACAGGTTTACAAGCAGTGCTGTGGACGGGGTCCCATTTTTAGGGTGTCTGGCAACTGCCGTGCGGGAGAATGGAGCCTCAGTCTGAACACTGCATTCCCTGGCTTTGCTCTTCTTAACAGGAGTGACCTGGCTTGCTGGAAGATTTACATGATTTTGGTCTTTTATTGACACAACCTTAAATAAATAATGAAAAACCTTCTTCAACGGTGTCTTTCAGCCCTTGTAGTCCAGTGCATGGGTTGGACTGCACCATGTCAGAAGGACTTTGGATATGATTTGTGAAGTCTGAGGAGACCACGTGTTTCTGTATACATCTCCCTGGCCCCTTTGCTCTCCTGTCCCATGTAATGCGCTTCTGTCTCCTAACAGACAACTGCAGGAGCCTCTCCTTATTGCTTAAACTGTGTAGCACAGTGTGTCATGTTAAGCAGAGCAAGGTTTTGGATCCAACACACCCCGCACTGAGGACTAGGGTTGTGTCTGGGCATGTGCAGTGGCAGACAGAGGGACTTGGAAAGGATGGAGAGAAGGGGATGGCTTGTGTTAGCGTTAGCTGTTGCTGTCATATGTTAGGCATCCTTGTTGGATGGCAGCTTTCCTGGTCTCTGGATGGATGGAAACATGCTGTGTTTCCTCTTTATGACTGTGCTTTTGAGGCCACGTCTCTTTTAACAAGCCACTTAATGTGCATACCTGTTGGATTTAAGCACTTCATTCATTCACTCACTTGCTCCTTCTACTGAACAGGAACAGTTTCTTAGAGAATGACTTAAAAATCCATTTTTAGCTGGACCTTATGTCAGTAAAGCTGCACTGAATGCAAATACACACACAAAAAATTCATATAGGGAAGGGGCAAAGCATGTTAAATAAAACACAAATTTTTCAAAGAAATGTCAGTGACCGATGCTTTTTATTTTTACCACACTCAGATTCATCAGAGGTGGGATTATAGATATCTGGAAATAGCATTTGAGAGGTGTTCTTCTGATGAAACTTAAAGCAGACTAGCTACACGCTTAACTGAAAGCATTTCTTCCAACTACAGCAATTCAGTCCCTGAGCCCCATACCCAGCCATCCATGGGTCAGCTTTTAAATAAAAAACTGCAAAAAAAGAAACAAAACCGGATGAAGATTTGACCCCAGACCGTAAAAGTGAAATTTCACTTGAACTTGGTTGCATTTCTGCTGATGCCAGTCGAGGTTAGGCTATCTAGTTTCAAGGGAGCAAGATCATGACTTCTGTATGAGGCAAACCACGACGGTGACTCAACTCCTTTTAAATATTCGACCATGACAGGAGTCCCACTCGTGGGATATCTTTGGGGATTTTTTCATTCAGTTTTTGGGTGAATAAAATTATCTTGTAGAACATATTCTTTGTCTTATTTTAGAACACGGACAGGATAAAGGACAAAAACTTGCATGTTTTCTCTCTCTTCCTGTATATTTATATGCACACACATACGTGAGGGTTAGAGCTTATACCTGCCAATCAAAAAAGGAGGGAAAAAACCCCAAAGTGCTATTAAAAAAAAAACCCACACAGGTTGGTCTGATGACAGTTGTGGGTGGCTATGCTTCAAAGATCTCATAAACCTCCTTCAGCTGCATGAGGTTTTACTGCAGTTCGGTGTGGGTGATGGGATGTTTCCATAAGCACTTCCTTTCGGTTATTGTCTTCTGGTGAGACTTCCTTTATTTTGCTGAGAAGACCACGATTTCCACTTTCCACCCACAGACCTGCTTCCTGGCCTGAGTAAGGCCAGTGGATCACAGATTGCAGAAACTCATCCCGCTCCCCACCACCTGCTGAAGACAGGACCACAGTGACAGGCATGGTCGCTCATGCAAAAGATGCTGAGCATTGCTCAGAGATCTCAACATCATGAAGAAAAAGGTACCGGTACCTAATAAACGGAAGCTGTAAAACCAGTTTTCCATAACAAGCACTGTGAGATGCTCAAATTGTAGGTGCACGTGCTTATAGATCATGCCAAGGCTTACAGTAATCGCTGTACATTTTAACATGCATTAAGATATGAAATGGGGAATGTGTAGAAAAAGCAAGGCCTGGAAAACAACTAGCTGGCATTTAAGTGCTTGTGTTGTTTCACTTAGCTGGAAGGAAAAGAAAGAAAATAAAGAAAAGAAGGGAAAGAAAAGAAATAAAGGAAGAAAGAAAGAAAGGAAGGAAGAAAAAGAAGGAAAGAAAAAAAAAGGAAAGAAAGAAAGGAAGGAAGAAAGA
>VWZK01017978.1:0-15333 GCA_013396935.1 Baryphthengus martii
GAGGCTTTGGTTCCGGCCCGGCCCAGGGCCTAGGCCCGCGGCCCCTGGTTGTGGGACCTGGACGTGTGGTCACTGGTACAGGTGGTGCTCGAGGGAATAAATAAAAGTTTTTGAGTTGATGATGAGAAAGAGGTTTCTCTTCCTGAGGTCGCTTCGCTGTATTTATTTCATGAAATAGATGCTTTAGTTATAAGCATAACTAAAAAGTGAAAATAAATGGAGACCATGTTAGGTGGGAGTGCTGATCTGCTTGAAGGTTGGGAGGCTCTCTAGAGGGATCTGGACAGACTGCATCAATGGGCCAATGGTTTCAGATTCAACAAGGCCAAGTGCCAGGTGCTGCACCTGGGTCACAACAACCCCAGGCAACGATACAGGCTTGGGGAAGAGTGGCTGGAAAGCTGCCCCGTGGAAAAGGACCTGAATATGAGCCAGCAGTGTGCCCAGGTGGCCATGAAGGCCAACAGCATCCTGGCTTGTATCAGAAATGGTGTGGCCAGCAGGACTAGGGCAGGGACTGTCTCCCTGTACTCCACACTGGTGAGGCTGCATCTCAAATATTGGGTTCAGTTTTGGGCCCCTCACTACAAGCAGGACACTGAGGTGCTGGAGAGTGTCTAAAGAAGGGCAACAAAGCTGGTGAAGGGCCAAGAGAACAGGTCTTATGAGAAGTGGCTGAGGGAGCTGGGGTTGTTTAGCATGAAGAAAAGGAGGCTGAGGGGAGATCTTATCACTCTCTACAACTACTTGAAAGGAGGTTGTAGAGAGGTGGGGGTCTGTTCTCCCAAGTAACAAGCGATGGGACAAGAGGAAATGGCCTCAAGTTGTACCAGAGGAGTTTAGATTGGACATTGGGAAAAACTGCTTCACTAAAAGGGTTATCAAGCACTGGAACAGGCTGCCCAAGGAGGTGATGGAGTCACCATACCTGGAGGCATTTAAAATACGTATAGATGTGGTGCCAAGGGACATGGTTTAGTGGTGACTTGGCAGTGTTGGGTTAATGATTGGACTTAATGATTTTGAAGGTGTCTTCCAACCAAAACGATTCTATGATTCTGTTGCTTTATCGCATAAGCTAATAGAAACAGCAGTAAAAGCTGGTTTAAATAGGGAGAGTATCTTGTTTTATCTGTGCATTTACTGACAGAAGTTTTACCCCCAGGATCTCCTTGTGGCTCCAGAGCAGCAGAGCTGTCTCTCTGCCACAGAGCAAAGGACACATGGGTTTATGAGCTTGGGCTGTGGTGGGATCCATGTTCCCTGACACAGCAGCAGTGGGCTTCACTCCCCTAGACAGCTGGGACAGGGACCTTCAGTGATGCCACTTTGTTGGTGCAGGTCAAACACCTGCAGAAGCCTGGCTGTGTGCCCCACTCTCATGGTGCCACCATGACATGTCCCATGCCGACTGCTGACGTGCAATGAAGTGATTTCTGTGAGTTTTCCCAAAGGACAAAAGGCAGGTATGCAGATGAAGGTAAGATACCATGGAAAGACAATATACAGCACACAGCTGTCACTTAAGAAGACAAGGGTCCCACCAGGGCATTAGCTCTGAAAAACACAGCACCTTCCATATACAATTGTAAGTCTGTTTCCATTTATCTGGTGGTGTGTGGATCAAAAAAGCAAAGACTCAAGTGATACCATAACTCCACAGGGTTTGGAGACTTCACAGGGGTTTGGGAACTTCACATAGCTCCTCTGTAGGCTCTTCCTCAAAATAATTGCAAGTGAATCGGGCAGCCTTTGCCTTTATGCCCACAGTGGAGCACTGAATTTCTGAATGTTTTAATTCACTCATCTTTTTTCTTTTCGTTTGAATCATTTATCTGAAGAAAATAATTTATGACCAGTGCACCAGTTCTGAAATTTTAGCATGTTGGAGACAGCGATAGGATATTTTTCTATTGAATTTTTAGACATTGTTTGCTTCCTCAAATGGATTCTCTACATAAGAGGCCAACTTTTCTGAATAGCCTGTGTAGTGATCTGTTTCTACTCTAGTATCTAGTCAGCTGGCAGGTTTTCAAGTATTTTAAGATACCTTGTTTCCTTTCTTAGTTTCTCTTCCTCCACCCTGTTTCACTGATGTTATCTCCTCCTAGATGCCTTGTAGTGCTGACTAAGCTTCCAGAAGCCAGGATCTCCCTTCTCCATGTCAGAAGAGATGAAACAGCATGCATTCATCACAGGTGTGAGTTAGTATCATTGAAGCATGTCAAGAAAATCCTATTATTTGAAAGATCTCCTCCCAACTATAAATTGGATGTTGTTGGCGGTTTTAACAATATTTCAAAAGCTGTTAACCTGTTCGATGAGTTGACAACGTGAAGGCACATTTTGAAGGCAGAAAGATTTGAGCATCTGAACCACAAGCATCAGATGAGTCAAGACCATTGCCAAGTCTTGTCCAGCAAGCTATACCACAAACTTACAAAGAGCCGTGAAGATTTTCCTATATCTGTTGGTACCTATTTTTTTTTTTTTTTGAAGCATCCAGTTCTGTTTTCAGATGCTTCCTGATGGGTGAGCATTTTTTCAAGAATGTGTTTCATGAGCCAGAATGCTTCTAGCTAATGTAACACATTGAGCTGGCAGGAACTGATAGGGTTTTGAAACAGCATGTGTTTATCTGAGCATGTGTTATCCTGGGAAAATGAGAAGAAATAATTGAGGCAGCACTTTTTAATCTCCTACAAGTGAAAGAAGTATTTGTATGAGGACACCAGGACTTATCTTTTGTTCTTCTTTTAGAAATATTAGATGTGCTACGCAAAAAAATCCTCTCTTTTTCCAATATGGATAATATTTGGAAGGAAGGCAGGAAGGAAGGAAGGGAGGAAGGGAGGAAGGAAGGGAGGGAGAGAGGGAGAGAGGGAGAGAAGGAGGGAGAGAGAGATGGAGGGAGGGAGGGAGGCTAATGCAGAGCTTCCTTCAGTATGATGCACAGAGGACATAGGAACGGGAAACATTATGAAGTGAAGTGAAGTCAGAGAGGTGAAAGGTCATATAGCAAATGCCCATAACTTAGTTGTATTTTTTTTTACAGTGTAACAGATAAAAAGAATTTGACAATGCTACTATTATATGACAGGCCCTGATGCTTTCAGATACAGTGAAGAAGAGCATCTGCAGGAAGCTGTCTAAAGTAACTTGCTCCTCAGCTCTGCCATCTTTGTGAAAGTGATAACAGCACTGTATGATGGAGCCCCTATAGAAGATCAGGTGACTGGAACCTGAGCTTTGCTCACCTCTCCACTGCACACAACATACCTCAAAAGAAATCCATCACAGCCTTATATTCTTCACTAGTTCCCTGCCATCAAATTATTCATTGGCTTTCTCCAGCATTTTAATATCATTTTGTGCTGTGACTGGGCAAGAAAATCCAACTGATAAGCAGGAGCAAAGGAAAATATTCTGTGTATTTCAGTCAATTAGAGCTGATTTTTTTTTATGGTTTCTTTTCCAAGAGGTTAATATTGTAGATACTTTTCACCAAACCAAATCAAATTCCTTGAGCTAACCATTTTTCAAAAGCTCAGAGAGTGTTAACCCCATTCTGCAAATTAAGGTAGGACTGCATGAGTGATTTGGCCAAAGGTCACCCTAACAGCAACCTACAGTCATGTAGGGAAACCTGTCTGTGTCCCTTGAACCTCCAGAAGAAGGTACAGTTCTGAAGTTTTCGGTTAGCTCATGCTGTCTCACTTGAGGATTTATTGTCATGCCTCTCAGCCTGCAGTAGTGGCTATAATATGTGTGATGCTGAATCAGCCACTTGGTTGAGGAGCTGTAAAACTCATGTTTGTTATGACTCACTGAAAAGATGTAGCAGTACAGTATGCACTTTAATGCATACCATACATGAAATCTTCCTGTTCATCTCCTGCTGAAAAAAAAACATTGATTTCAAGGGAAGTACTGTGTCAGCAAAACTAATAGTGTTTGGTCTAAATATATTTGCCTCTAGAACTCTACAGAACACAGGACTTCTCTAACGAAGTGGTCATCTAAACTGTGTGACCACATTCCTGATCAATGGCATTGGTCATGGCACTGCCACTCACTTCAGTGAAGGCCCAAATTTCACCTAGGAAAAACATACAAACAAACAAACAAATAAATAAATAAAAGGCTTAGATGGTGAAGCCAGAAGAACTGATACTTGCTTGTGGCTAACTAACTGAATCACCTTAGTGACATCATGTACCTGTGGCCGTGGTATAAAGCTTATCTTCCTTTGCATATCATTATTAGTATGCTGATGAGATCTGTAATATAGGAGATTATTGTTATCATTATAATAACAATATAGCAATGGAGTATTTTTGCAAAAAAAGGAAAAAAAAAAGAGTAGAAGCAGTACACTATAATACTAATGGTGTTTGCCAGACTTGCTATCCTTTCTCTTCAAGCAATGACCGCCTATGTCCTGCTTGCAAAACATCTCTGGAATGTGTCCTGTTTTACAGACAAAATAAAAGTAACCCAAACAACTGAAAAAAAATTACAACTATTCTCCATCAGTCTCCATCAGTACCCTTCGCCCTGTCCTGATCTCAGCTGAGGTCTGTTTGTAGCAAAGGAAATCTAAGAGGATGATAATGAAATTACTGGGCAGTGCCTTCACATCAGCCAATCAACACAAAGCCATCTATGGGATCATGATATGGCCATGACTTAGATCATGAGAAGCCAAAGGTACATCTAATAAATTGTGGGAATGATGGCACTAGAAAAAATGTCTTTTGAGTAAGTACATGAGCAGCACAAGTATTAACACAGACCATAACTGCTGCAAACTTGGCAGAGTTCCCTTTTTTGACAGCTCCTCCAACTGCTGTATTTCAATCCAGACCTGTGGGTTGATGTCCATGTCCTACAGATCTCAGTCGGATCTCCTAGTTTTTTCTTCCCTTGACTTTCCTGACATGTTTGCTGTGAACAGACTGCTCATTACAATTCCTTAATGCAAATCCAGACCACTGCCTTAAGCCTCAACAGCTAGTGATGGACAAGGACTATTCTTCACTGAAATGCCTGCATAGTTCTGGCAATTCTTCTTATCCTTAGAACCCAGCCACTATGGTTGTGTTGCTAAGGACACTTGAAAAATGCAGCATATATTGCTGCTGTTCAGGATTCATACAGGATTCCAAGGTGGTATTACTCCAGTTAATAGGAGAAGAGATGCATAACTATAGAAACAGTAATAAAATGTATAATGAAGTGCATTTTTGCAGCCTTTTCCATTTCTCCAGTTCTCAAGGAACTCAAGGAACGCTTCAGGTGTGGAGTGGGGACAAAAGCAGAGCAATTTCATCACCAAAGCCATAATCTTGTGAACTGCACCTTTGGGATGTCACCAGTGTCACATAAAAATATTGTCACATAAAAATATTGTCTATTATGACAATTTTCATAGCAGCACTACAACATTAAACTAATTGTACAAGTATGAGTGTCATAAACAGGTTTCCCTAGTGCTCATAACAATTCTGTTTGGGTGAATTTATTGCTACATCAGGAAAAGTAAAAGTTTCAAAATGCTAGACGTCACACTCTCTGACCTGTCAGGAGGGAAGAAATACAACTTCTCAGGAATTCCAGTGTGGAGCTACCTGTTATATTTGGATTTGATTCTGCCTGTAAAGTTGACTCAGAACTGTCCTCTGGGCTTGCCTCAGCCACTCATCTTTGTGTGTCAGTTCCTACAACCCTTCTAAAGCCTTTGCAAGATGCCATCATCCTCAGAGATTCTGGAAAGCTGCAGTGGATAAAACAGCTCGCATTGGTCGCAGTCACTGCAGATGAGCTGCAAACAATTTCTCTGCAAAGATCTGCCTACCTCCATAAGAAATATGCTTAAATCTTCAGTTTCTTGATGAAATTATCTGACATCCCTTTCTGGTGGTCATTTCTGCCTTCATGGCATTATTACAGGACTGGCATCCCCATGACTGATGCACTGGAACCCAATAGTTATGTCACCAAGGGAGAGCAAACATCATAGGAAGCAAACTTGTTTCTAAACTTTGGTGTCTCTGGTGCATATTTATCCATTCGCAATCTGAAATAGTGAGGGTGGAACGAGTTCTGTAACGAGTTCTGGAATGAATTGGCAGCTCTGCCAAGAACAGACAGAGAGGTAGTGACCTAGCCTGTCCTGGGTCTCACCGGGTGGCTTTGGGACAGCAGGCGGGAGCACAGTGATAGGCAGCCTGCATTGCAATGCAGAGGGAGGACAGCTGAGCTTTGCCACGCTGAGTGATGTGGCTGTCAGATGACTGGATAGTACTGATGTCGCTCTGTGATTACATTGGAAGGAAAAAGCGCAGTGCATTTTGCTGCTCAGATGAAAGTTTTGCCAACGCAGTTCTGTGTCAGCATCTACTGCAGTCGAGTAGGTTGCTTCGCCTGGTGTACAGCACGGCGTCAACAGCTTTGTGAAGCACTCACATTCCCTGGCAGGAGCTCAAGGAGCATTTCCAGCAACCTCCAATTACAGTATTAATTACAAGAGACTATCAAGTTCCCCAGAATAGGCCCCAAGCTTCTTTTTGCATGCAAACTAGCAAAGACTTTCTTGCCCATGCAGGTAGAGCTCTCTTCAGAATATCATCATCCTGATTATACATCACCCATCACTGTCAACTTCCCTTAAACAATGACACCTTAAAATATTGTTGTGCATGCAGAGCACATGCTTTTCAAAAAGCAAAAGTCATGTTGAGGGAACTGCCAATGTGGAGGCTTTGAGAGGATATTTTAGCATTAATTTTGATGATTAGTGGCTTCTTTCTACTTCTGTCCCGTACATGGCCTTTTATGTCACAAAGTCTAGACTTCTAATGATATAGGCACAGTAACACCTTAAAGAGAAGCATCAAGTGCCTTAACAAGATTGCAGCACTAGCTCACAGAAATTACCAGGCTGTCTTAAAGCAATATTTGTGCCTCGATGTGAAAAGCTTATGGCAAGAAATGCCCATGCTGGCATGGAGCAAGGCTTTCCTTTAGTGGTCAAAAAGCAGATTATTTTGGTGCCTTGCTAGAGGTGTGATTGCTGATCTACTGCTGATACAGGAAGCTCTGAATATTTATTGGCCTGAATCCCTTGTTGTTCTCTTCAGTTTGGATACCTCAATATTTGAAGATAAAATTATTTATGGTGGGATACATCTCACTAGTCTTCTACCGTCTAAAAGTCAGAAGTGAAGGTCATAGCTAACCATCCCTATCAGAACAGTGAAAGAAAGGCACTTTCAGAAGGCAATTTATCCTACTATTCTTACCTCGTCCTCTCCACTGTCTGCATAGAAAACTTATATGATGCACCATTGACTAGACACTAACTTTTTTTACCCCTATTGGTCTGACTGTGGCTTTTCACTTCTCTGCAAATAATATTAAGAGCATGCCCCAGCTTCAGTGCTGTGGAAATTAAACACTGTGTTTGAACACCGGTGTAACCCCAGACTATTCTTGTATTCATGGGGAAGAGGGTAAAAATACCCAAGATATTTGATTTTTCAATTAAATAAATAAAATGCCTTGTTTTCACAGTAAAATGATCCACTTGGTGCCTGTAGGCCTGTGACACGTCATCCAGATACCTATCATTCTGGGTGACATATGGACTTGCCAGTTGCAAAGGTAGAACTGCCCAAGGGCTACTTTAATTTTTGCGCCTGAATCAGAACTTTTGGATTTTAATTTATAAATCAATGGTGCAGTCTAGTTCATGCCTGCTTCTGTTTCCTCTTCTCTTGTGTCTCCTTTCTTTATTCATTTTGTCAGCTCCTCTACATCTTCCTATGCAAATCCATCTCTCAGAGGTATGTGTTATACTCTATCAGAGATATGCCTACTTGGGATGCATTATTCACCTTTTAAGATACCAATATTAATCCAATTTTCTTTTAGCATGATGGGATTTGGACACAGTCTCTATTATCAGTAGCAGAAGTAGTATGCCAGCACGCAACCATAAGGATGCTGACTTGTGTCTGATTCATTGAAATGAATAGTTGTTTTATGAGAGACTTGAGTGTGAGCTGGAATACGTGTGTTGAGCTCTATTCTCCAATGTGTCAGGCACTGGCTAAAAAATGTGCTTAAGTGCTTGGTGATTCATGGCCAGGATTTCTGTGTTTTACAAGACTGAGCTGAAGTTACTTTCTTTTTTCAGTCACTGCAGTTAAAAGGAGCACTCATGGATGAGTATTGCAGCATAAATTAACTACAGCTGAAGAAACAAGATGGTTGTGAAGAAAGAGGAAAGACAACTCTCACTGCATCAGTCAGAGAGGAAGGATACATTGCCTTCCTGACTTTCGAGGAAGACAATAAGAATTAATTCCTTCTTCATCATGGCCTCAGCCCTGTTCTGCCTCATTTTCCTCCAGATGGTTAAAGGCCCAAGCAATGGGCAGTTCTTTAATACGCAAAGCTACCAGAGTCCTCTCTTCTCAAATGTGGAAGTGGCTTAGCAAATATCTAGTTTCTATAAGGATAGCTGATGGTGTATATTTGAGTGAAGGATTTTATTTTTTTAAAAAAGAGCCCTTGGTTTAATGGGCAATTTCCCTTGAAAATGGTAAACCGCAAATTAAATGGCAAAAGCAATTAATTATTGAAATGATAATATCCTTGTAAAGGTTAAGAGGTAATATAAATGAAGTTCCTGTGAGAACATTAATGGAATTACTATCTTCGCCCTTATAAGTGGCAACTGTAACGACCTTGCTAATTAGCTTTTTCACTGGGAGAAAGAATATTGAAATACGTAGTCATATTGCAGAAGCACAATCTATGACTAGGTTATTTTGCTACCACGTACTATAGAGAGAACTCTTTCACATGAGAGCTCTTCCGAGAGCGTGCAGCCTTTGCCATCAAAAGCAACAGGAAACGGCGCATTTGAATGACATAGGAAGAGTAACTTGTAGTTTGAAAGGATAACACTGTCCAAAGCCAAAGATTAACAGAGACACATGGATGAAGACACACCTTTCTTCAGCTTTCCTTTGAGCACAAGGTATGGCCGGAATATGATTCAATTCAATGAATAGCTGCCTATTGCTACTCAAACACAGAGCAGGGCAAGTAGGTTGGGCTCTACAGTCCAGTCTGGGTCTCAGGTACTCCCTGTGCAGTGTTTTTAATATGCGGAAGTATAAATATATGTGTAATACATAAATGCACACCCATTTAGGTATATGAATGCTACATATGTACAGGATTTCCTATTTACAAGCCTTCGAGAGTACTTTAAAAAAATGCGCTTGGTTCTTCCCCAACTAAGAACGTGTTTCAGATGTTGATCCACCAGAAAGCAGGCATTGTTTGGGTTTCAGCTGACAAGAGCTGGCATTACAATTTTTTTTCAGGAATGAATCTGTGTGATATTTCAGAGGTTCGAGCTTCACGGAGTGCCAGAGATCTATACAAACCTCAGGGTATGATGAGGAAAAAAGAGGCTTCCACTTATAAAATGAATTGCCCTTTGTCCCCAACAAGAGGATTTTCAGCTTTCCCTTCCAAAACCCCCAGAAATCATTAGCCTTATCCTTGGGAATGTGATCTAATATGGTGACCTAGATGCAAATGATCGCTAGAGCTTGAGGAGAGGCAGCTCAGCTCCAGTCCTTCAGCGAAAGCCTCGGCGGGGAGGAACACAAGGATGCCTAGCATCCCATTCATAGAAATGGTTTGTACGAATCATGCCACTAAAGTCACCATTGCATGTTCTGCAAACACACCTCATGAACCTCAAGATAGTGGTGCAGGGCAGTTACAAATCAAACATACTTTGTGGAGAATCACAGAATCACAGAATGTTAGGGGTTGGAAGGGACCTCAAGAGATCATCTAGTCCAACCCCCCTGCCAGATCAGGATCTCCTAGGGCAGGCCACACAGGAACATATCCAGGCAGGTTTTGAAAGTCTCCAGAGAAGGAGACTCCACAATCTCTCTGGGCAGCCTGTTCCAGGCTTCATCGCCCTCACAGTAAAGAAGTTTCTCCCCATGTTGAGGTGGAACCTCCTGTGTTCTAGCATGTACCCGTTATTTCTTGTCCTATTACTGGGCACCACTGAAAAGAGACTGACTCCTTCCACTTGACACCCACTCCTCAAATATTTATAGACATTAATAGGATCCCCTCTCATACTTCTCTTCTCAAGACTAAACAGCCTCAGTTTTCTCAGCCTTTCCTCACACCGAAGAACAGAAACAAGCTCTGCTCGCTGTCCCTACTTTTCACCTACACGCCCTTCTCTGCTTCTAGCCCCGGGGGGGGAGAGGGGGTGGGGGCGGGACAAGACAAAATCCATGCCCTTTCCTCAGATCCCGGGAGACGTGAGGGCTCCCTGTGCTTACCAGCCGGGCTGTCCCCGCTCCCCGGCCGCCCAGCGAGTGTCACTGTCGAGCAGCGCAGAGCTCCGCTTCCGATCCCGCTCCCGCCGTGCCCAGCGCACCGCGGGCCGCCGCCGCCGCTGAGGTAACCCGGGCACCAGCACGCTGCTGGCCTTCATCTTAAAACGTGACTCTCAGATGAAAGCCGAGCTTTAAATTAAAAAGAAAAATCTTCTTACTGTTGCACGTGCCGTTAAACGGTCTCCTTTCTCCGAACGTGCGCACCACAAAGTGCAAGAAAACCCCGTGGCAAGACCTGCTCTTCGTACATTCCCCGCATCTTTCTTTAACAGCATCTAGGGAAGATAGATGGATGTCTCCCTAGTAAATAAGACGTCACAAATAAATTATTTGTAATAGGTCTATACGCACAGAAAACAGGCTGCCAGTAGATGAGTCTTTCTTAACTGGGAAATTGCTCATTCACCATCCAGACGTTCCTTATTTTTCAAAGTCCACTTGAGAACAGTGGAAATTTAGGACTGAAATAATCTACATGTTTTTCCTGAATTTGTTCAGGACTAAGCCAATTCCCTGTTGGAGGAGGATGGGTCTGGGACCTGTCATCCCGGAGCTCTGTCACCTTGGCAGTGTTTGCGAGGGCAGAGCAGGCATTCCTCGCTTCAGCGGAGGGATTGGTGCAGAATAAACCTCTCTGGCCTCTCCCGCAGCCACCAGGCTTGTCAGCAGCAGGACACAAAGGACACACAGTAGCTTGATTTGCTGTAGCTACTATTTCAGAGCCTTGCAAAAACCAGACCACCTGGTGGCTTTCATATAATATATGATAAGTAATAACTTTATAAACGTGAAACAACAAAAGAAGGGGTTATGACAAATAATGAAGGATGCTTCATTTCTTTGTTTTACATAGATGTTATTTGCATATGCATCCAGAGATTAAAGGCTGATGTTAGCAACGACAGCATTATATCCAGTAGGACAACTGTCCCTCGGAAATGTGTTAAGCTCTGTTCATGAACTGTCAGTAACAGGATTTATAAAATTTGCCACCATGAGAACCATCACAAAAATAAGCACTAACAATAATATAGTATTGTAATGAAAGTGGAGAGAGGATATTTTGTTTAGAGCTAAGTGTTTTAGGCCAGGATTCAGGCTTAAATGTGAGAGCCCAAAATCTCAGGTGTCTAGTTCTACCCACAGCAGAAAACATGCATGGTGTTTGATTTGGAAGAGACACCAAATGGATGTATTAGGATCTAGTGACTTGAATTTGTTTTCTTAACTTCCTCCCAGAAATTCCCACATTAGACTTGGGGTTCTCTTTTACTGCCTGCATAGCTGATGATGGTTTTTTTCCAGCTGCTGTGGATTGGACATCATTTTAGGCAAATATATTAATTATTAGATGATTTCCCTAACAGTACTTGTCTGTTTGGTTTTTAGTGACTGTATTTGAATAATTGTCTTGACTTTCTGCTGCTCCCAGTACATAGCCTCAAGTCTATTGTTGTGCCTACACCTTTCTTTTTAATTTAAAATCAAGTACAGACATGACCTGAAGATCCAGTTTTCTAAGAAGCTCGGAACCATGTCGGCATGATCACTTTCCTGTGGACCACGCAAGAGAAAACCAGATAGTGGCCTGCAAGATAAAAATGTCTTGTTTCTTTTTCTTGTCAAAGACTGAAAAATGAAATTGGGTTTGGTAGCTGCTTCATTTTCCTCGGGGTTCGGGAACACATGTACTCCCTTATGGCATTTTATACAGCAGTGGATTGTCTCATGGAATATGCTGTAATGAAAGAGTCTGTGGCCCAGCCTGTGATGTGTATATTAGCTGGGATTGATTTCGGTACAGTGACAGCATTTTCTCTATTCTGCTGCGCTGATTAGCTCCATCGAGTCTGTCTGTTGGGCCCCAGCTGTAACAGCAGCTTAGTCAATGGATCAGGGAGAAGAGAAATGGTAAAATCTATAAGCGTATTTTTCTGTCTCCCTACTAGGGTAGTTTTCTGACAGTGTATTCATTGGTGTTTGATCCAGTCTGACTTCCAGTGGTTCCAGCAGTGGGGAATCTGCAGCTCAGGTTCCCTCGAACCAACTCTGAAGCTTTCTCAAAAGTGGATTCTCTTAAATTTCAAACCACCAGAACCAATTTTAAAATCAGCTGCTATTTCAGTATAGACAAGCCCTTGGGCACCAGGACTTTTGTTATCTCTCAGCTCTGAGGAGGTCTCTGCTTTTGTGGTTACAAGAGCGATTGTGGATCCTGAAGCACCACAGTAATAACTCCCTTTTTCTTTCAGTCTAGTGAGATGTGGACTGCAATATTTCAGCTAACTTTCCACGCAAAAATACTTCTAAACACAATGTTCCCTGAAAGGGGCAGCAAATGTTGATACAGCTGAAGCATGTTGAGTTGTAAACATTAGGAAAAAAATGGAGTAAGAATTTGGATGTTAACTTATACACACAATGTGTTTAATTTGTTTCTAATCAAAACAAAACTCCTTCTCTGACAGAAAATGGATTGTGAAATAAAGCTTTTTTCCTTACAAGTGACTAAGTCATGCAGCCAGCTTGCGGGGGCATTCAGAGACAGTTGGCAAGATAAGATGCTTCAGGAGAGATGCAGAATTCAGCGTGCAGTTTCCATGAGGGAATGCAGAATGGCAGCAGCTCAGGGAGTGAATGTAAAGGCCATATAAGGGAAGTAAATGAACTGCTGTAGAGATGCCATTAGCAAACCAAACACTGACTTGGGGACCTTGGCATATACCATGGAAGAGATCGATTGCATGAATAAATGCATTCTGGTTTGCTTCTCCTTGGGTTTACAAAGCCAGTTTTAACTAAGAAACTATTTACATGTGTGAAACAGAAGTTTTTCCACAGTCATTTTAATGCCAAGCAATTTCTACCCATGTCTAATCCCAACGCATGCCTAATTTAGACACATTTATCACAGTTTCATTATAACTGAGGCCCTTGGTTAAGGAAAGAATGTCAAGCTAGGTCTTTACACAGTTGTGGATTTAATAACAGTAGTCGATTTTTCTTGTTCTTTACACCAAGAGCACGGTTCAAATGTCACAACGTTAGCTTAGTATCCCTGTCATTTCAAATGTTGGTAAAATGAACAGCAGCAGGTAAAACACCTGACTGAGCCAAGTGAAGGCATGAGACCGGTAAATGAAGAGTGTCTACACTCATCAAGAAGTGCATAGCTCCTTGGAAAAATGGAGATCTGAGAGCTGGTGCACTCTCAGTGGCGGAGGCTTGGCATCAGGCAGAAAGCTGATTTGAGGGGAGGGTGCTAGAATGGTATGCTGCGGAGCAGGCTCCAGCTCTCAGCATTGGGAACATCACATCAGCTTACTTTCTGTCAGCTACCTTGTGGCACATCCACCACATTCCTGTTTCGGAGTGGATTAAAGGCACACTTTTGGAGTGAATCTCCAGATCATCCTTGCTCACCATGTTTTGGTTTATCCAGCAGTGGTGAGTACAGAGAGTGGGTGCAGATGGCACTACAGTAGAAGACAAGTGCCAGGAGCGCATTCTGATGGGTCCTGAGTCCTCATGCGGCCCTTAGTCCATGGACCCAGGCTGCAGTGAATCTGAAGAAAAAGCTGTGGGAAAGTGTGAATGTTGCTCAGGACCTCAGCACTAACTGCTTGGATCAGATTGCTCCATGTTACTTGCTAATACAGATGTGTACTAGGTGGATGTAGCCTAGAGGTAGTCTCTGCCCTAGAGAGAGGGCATGGCTGTTTTGGGGCGATGCCTTCATTGTCTTCCTTGTGAAGTGCACACATTCTAGAACTCAGCCTATATTTAACCTACGTCTTTAATTTGAAGCACTTTTCCTTAAAGAATACACTTGAAATGTTAGGATGAAAAACTCAATCTTGCTTGATACTTTCCAATCCATTTTTTATCCCTTGAGAAAATACACATTTTCAGTAGTCTGATTTTAAGACTTTGCATTACAGGGAAAAAAAATGGAAAGTCTTATTAAAAAAAAATCCAATAAAGTGGCTTTGTAATTTAATTCTGAACATGACTGTTGTTACTATTAAACGTTGTAAACACAGACTGAGTGTAATAAACCTCACTTCTATTTAGCATTAATAATATTAATGATCAGCACTGAAATCACATGCCATGTTCCAGGACTGTAAAAGAAACATCACCAAAGAGATTTTGCATGTCTGGCGCTGACATAATTTAAACCTGGTATAAAATTGTCTTCTGTCTGAAGGAATTTATTCAAGCTGCAGGGCGGATGGAAAAAAGCAGAATAGGAAATCTCTTCTTCTCCCAGAGGCTCTATGTGCACCATCCCTCTTCGTCCCCAGAAAGCAGCCCCTCCCCAAAACTTTCCTACTTAAGATACTCTGGGAAAGGACTGGAACTCCTGTCTCTCCGCTTGACCTAATCCAGCCGGGATGAGCTGCTTGGTACTCTGGTCACATTTACTCCCGCTGTAGACCAGCTCCTGAACTGTTGCGATCAAAATGCTGGATCAGCAGCTCGCATGCAGACACACACACACACATTTCTTATCACACGCACACCATCAGCAGATTAGCCCATATTTTCCCATGTAAGAGTTGCAGCCTTCCCCCTTTCCTTCTAACACTCTTTCTTCGCCGCCTTTTTTCCTCCTCTCCCCTCCTGCCCTGTGTCCTCTCCGTCCCCGGCTCCACCGCCCCACGCACCCTGCAAGCAGCTGTGGAGCCCACCCCCAGACCGACCCGGCCCGGTCGGCCCCTGGCGGGCTCGGGGAGCCGGTAGCCACCCCCTGCCCCGATCCCTTGCAGCTAAGACCCCCGCCCCAGCCCCAGGAGGGCTTGAGCATGCACCCTCTTTCCCTCCCCCGCCCCCCTCCGCCGCCGCTCGGCCGCTCGGCCCCTCGCCCCCCGGCCCCGTC
>VWZK01017978.1:20621-193469 GCA_013396935.1 Baryphthengus martii
TAACTGGGGAAAAGACCCCCTCCTATCTTTATATGAAGAAAAAGTATGGGAAAACAGGAAGTCCACTAAATGATGCTATTAATTAATCCTCTGTGTTGGGGCAAGGAGATGGGTCGGTGGTTTCACTTTCTGTTTCTTTTCGCCTGAGTCACTTGTGCCAACACCCTGCTGTGACTCCTGCTCCGGTGGCAGGGGATAAGCATTGGAATAAATTGTATTTCTCTTGAAGATAGAAGATGGCATAAAGACATGCTCATTGTAGCTAGTTTATGGTTTTAGTGGTGTTCCATTAGTCTAGGACCCAAGTAATTTTCTGAACGTGATTTAGAAACATGGACTTGATAAGGAACTAAACCAATTGACTATAGAGCATTATGGGAGGCCCAAATGTGGGTGAGATGTACAAGCCCCTGAAGCTGTGGTGAGCCAAAGCACTGAAGTTGCTATAACTAACCTACTCAAACACTGGAAGCATTTTACTGCTGGGAAGAGGTGGCAGAGGGTGGTAAGCAAACAGCCTGACCCTCTTTTTCTAGCAGGAGGAGGAGTAACTCCAAGTAGGTCAGTGGAATAACACCTGTATAAAAGTAGTGCGACTTGCACTAGCTAAATGGTGCCAAGGTTTTACAGCTGGGATTTCCCCAAGCTGCATGTGGCAACTCATAGGAGTGAGTTATTCATGAGTGTTTATTCCATAAATCTGCTCTTCTCATAAAAAGTAGATGGCAGAACCTGCATGAAACTGCAAATCCGTGCAGAGTCAGGACTCTTTAGATGTTGTTGGTCTTACATACTTAGTCTATATTTGCTATTTCAGATGATCCTGCCTAGAGAGTATATATGTATTTTAAGATGACTCTAGGATGATACATGCCAAGTTTCTGTTTCTAGCAGGAAGATTGCATCATAGACTTTTCCTCCCGTTTGCAATTATGGGAACCGCTTCCTTTCCTGTGCATGATCGTGTGGCAGCTCTGTAGCCATTAAAGCAATTGTTTATGTGAAAAACAAAGCTATTTTTAGCTTTTTCTAAGGCAATTTGGTGGTGACAGGAAGTAGCCAGCATCCCAAGGCCAACCTCTTCTGCAGTGTCTGTCAGTGGCCTGCAATCCGCAACCATTAAACTACTGCTGCAATGTCTCAGAACATGCTTCACAGAAGTTTCTGTTGGATTGCTTGGAAGAACTGACAACTGAGATGAAAGTTATGCTGTCTGTAACCTCTTGAGGGCACAGTTATGTAGATGTATACAGTCTTCACTGATAACAGTAAGTGCAGTGTTTCCAGCTGATTTCCTTTGAAGGTTTGGAAGATTTAGGCATATGTAATGTAGCTAGAACAGATTGCAAGGATGTATCTTTGACCATAATTATCGAGGGCATTGACAGCAGGAAGTGAAGTTTAAGAAATCTATGACAAATTAGAGTCTGTAATTATTGATCTTTTCATTGTGCTGTGACAAGTCAATTCCACTTCAATGGGGAGACTAGAAATTTTCAGGTAGGTAGCTCAGCTATGACATACTAATTTGGTGAATAGTATCACTCTCTAAATGCAGAACAATGACTTTAAGAACACAGCAATAAGTTTAAGAACATAATGAACTTCAAGTTTAGCCAGTTTTATGAGAGGCAGTGGATCAAAACACAAGTATTGCAAGGATGGTCAATTTAAAGAGCATTACCCTGGCAAAGTGAAGCTTTTCATTGAAATGATCAGCGTGCTGAAATTGCAGATGAAATCTGCACTAGCTCAGAACTTCGTTTGGCTGCATAGGACATCTAAGCCAAGCTCAAAGCGGTATGAATCCAAGGGAACAGAGCATGGAACAACCTGCTGACTTAGACACCTGTCTGAACCTGACACTTTGGCCCTGATTCTGAGTGACAAGTGTGAAGTAAGCCCTCTCCATGATTATGGGGTAGCCATGTGGTTCTGTATTGTCATCGTTAGTACTGATCGCTCATTGATTGCACTCAAGTAATGCACAAGTTTTGCTACTCCCTTCAATAAATGAGGAAAGTTTTCAGCAGCTCTTTCTCCTCATCATTTCTCTCTCTTGTTTCCCTTGTGTCTCATGGGAGCACTGCATTTCCTGAAACTGTGATCCTCGAATTGCTAGTTAGAAAATCTGGAGAGTTCTTGAAGTAGGGAGTTATGAAAGAAGCACTTGGTTATTTGAGAAAAAGGTGACACAGATCCTAACAACTTCTGATTTTTGTCTCAGAAAAAGTAAGTAGCCATCTGGAAAAAGCTCTCATCATCACATGAAATTGCTACAGAACCTTTCTCCAAATGTCCTGCACCAATAGCGGCCATAATAATTTTCATCACCCATAGGGTGCTCAGGACATGTGTTTGCTGGGTGCAGAGGGCAGAAGAATAAAGAGCGCTCCATCACAATGAGGAGAATGTTGAGTGTGGTGTGATAGCTCTGTGTTGTCTGTGATGAAATTTTAGAGAAAGCCTTTGAGATTTTGGGGTGGAGATTTTAAAGAAACATCCAAATGAGATCTGTGTGTTGTTAGCATGTTGATAGCTGAATCTGGCCGTAGAGGAGATGATCCAGGTCTAAAATGTAGGGCACAGAGAATGGAAGAGCACTAGATCATAACACTATGGGATCATGTAGAGAAGCTCTCCCTCGAAAGAAATGCTTTGGGAAACAGTTAAAGGAGTAAAAGGAGGCTCTTGGGAGAGATGGAATCACTGAACCCAAGTCATGTTTCAAGAAACATGGCTGGCAGTCAAACACAACCTGTGGGTCAAGAAGGATGAAGGCAGTCTTGTTTCTGAGACTGGCTAAGAAGAAGTCATTAGGGGCTTTGGTGAGGGTAGTTCCAAGGTGACTAGAGGGAATAGAAACTTATGGGAAAGGTTTGTGTGGAGCTGGAGGAAAAGAATGCAGGCAGTGATCAGTAACCATTATTTTGTATGACAGCTGAAGTGAAACTCTCTGCTTTCTGCCTGGAAGACTAAGGTCAGGATCATTTTCTGCCTGTAGGAAGAAAATGTAACTGAGAAGTGCTTTGCTGGGAACAGGGATGGTGCAAGAGACTTCCAGGAAGAAAATGATTACCCCAGGCTCTTTTGCAATTCTCTCAAGCCTGTCTCATCCATTTCCACCTTCTAGACACATTCTTCCTAACTACTCCTGAAATTTGTACCTCAAAAAAATTCAGACATAAAATCATGCAAAAATGGCCTTTTAGTTCTTTCATCCTCTTTAGTCTAAAAATATTTTTCAAAAGGCTAACTTTTCGGGACAGGCTAGGGAAAGGCATCTGCTGTCTAACACCAAAGCCGTCTTCTTCACCTGCGAGTTAGCTGCTCAGGACTGTTTTTGCCATGCCTTTCTCTCTCTTTCCTCTTCCCAGATGCAAAGCTTCAGTGACTTTACTATACTCATGTAGGCATGTGACAGGGCAATCCTCATCCTAGACGAAAACAAGCTGCAGGCTAGGTAGTAATCCAGTGTACACATGCATATATAAAGACCCTGTGAGAGGGACATAAGAAAGGAACAAATGCCTCGCCAGGAGGTAACAGAAGAAGAACAACAACAAGAACAAACATTTAAATGTTGCTAGTGAGTTAATTGCATGTCACATCATAGGCTCATAGATGCAGCAATAAGGTTATTAGAGAACACTGTGACTCTTTGGTCTGAGGTCTGCTGTAGCATGGGTCATAGGACAGCCTTCATATAATTTCGGTTTGAACAAGAGCAGATCTTGGAGAAAAAAACCTCTAATCTGAATTTAATTGCAGAAAGGAGGATCTTTATATGTTGTTCCAGTAGTGAATTACTCTGACTGCTTTTCTTCCAGATCGCTAATGCAAATATTAAAAACATAGCACTAAAAATATATCATGTTGTTTTTTTGAAGATCATTATATTATTTTTTTTAAGATCCGACGGTTAGGTTACTTTTAATCTATTTAAGCTGTGCTTTGTTGTGGTTTCTTTATCAGAACAACCTGTATAGAAGCTGCTTCATAGCAGCTGTGTTTCACACTAGTTATCCCTCCAGGTTTCTGTAAGCATCCACCAAAAGACTTCAATGCAGTGTGTAGTTCTGCAGCTTCATCCCTTTTCGGCTTGACTTTGACTTGCTAAACTGCATGCTGTGACTGCTGGTGACTATGTTTAATATCTGCTTCCCAGGACTAAAAGGTACCTTCACATATGGAGAGGCACAGCACAGAGTCAAATTCTTGTATTTAGGTTTGGAGTACAGATGAGTAAGGCAGGGAAGTGTTATTGTTTGGGAAGACGTGCAGAACGAGGGAAATTAGGCAGTGATGTTATCTTACCAGATTTTGTAGCATATGTTTTACTGAAGAGCAGCCATCTCTCTCCGTAGTGTATTCAGACAGAAATTAAAATACAAGACAAATTCAGGAGTGAAGCCGAACTGATGCAATGTATGTCCTCCGTTTCACTCATTTATACATGACATTACTTAGATTCCTGCTCTCTTAATCAGATGTGGCCAATATTGCTTGAACCTACCCATGAGCCACCAAATCTGACTGGAGGGGAATCAAAGTTAGCAGACACTTCTCTGAAATGATAAATAAAAGGTGCAGACTTAGATTCTCTGTATTTTTAAGAAAAGATCTCGTTTCCCATTGGTTGCCTTCACCTTGCTCACAAAAGTTTCCACTGCAGCCTTGCTGAAGTCTGCTGCCCCCGGCAGGTCTAACAGCACAGCTTTTTGTGTGATTGTTCCCCAAGGAGTCCTGCTGAAGGAGACTTGAGTTAGCAAAGGTTTGCTATTTATAAGCTAACATCAACCATTTTAACAAAGCAGGTTAACAAGGAAGATTCAGTAATAAACATTACTGGTCATGAAGCGCAAAATCAAGTAGCTCTGAGGAGGCTATAACTGCCAGCAAGGTCATGAGCAGTGCAGAGCAAGCAGGGAGTTGTGATGCTGTTGGAACAGTGGAGATGCAACTTGAAGAAGACAAATGATGTGGAGAGTAGCCTTCATACTTAGCAGTCTTTGTGGTAGTGTTTGGTTTTTTAATTTCTGTCCCCACTTCACGTATCTTGACTCTTTTGGTGTTTCAAACTCTTGCTAAAAAATCAACAGGACCCTTAGAGGCTAAAAAATTTTGTGTGTCCTTTGAAGTCAGTGACACTCAGTACAAATGATAGCAGTATTTCTATCCTAGAGGTAGGATTATTTGATTGTGACATCAGCCTAAAATGGGTGTGGTTCTGTATCTGAGTTTCTTCTTGAAGAGCTACCCCAGTGAATTAGCTTATTTATACTGAATTGTGCTCTGAAACACACTTTCTTTTTTTTTGTTTTGTTTTCATTGTTTGTTTCAATTATATTTACTCCTAATATAAATTTTGGCTAAATACAAGGTTAAAAAAACCCATGCAGAGTTTCAGCCTGGAGCAAATTCTGCAAGTTAGATTTTAGGTGCTTTGGGAGCACATTTAAAATGGACATGCTGATGTATTAGAAAAAAAATAAAATATGCTCCTAAAATACTGGGAAGAATCTTTTTCTTTTCTTGTTGATGTTGAATATAAAAGTGATGTTTTGAATATTGTTGCAGCTGTGTTGGGTTTAAGCAGAATTTTGCATTAAGGACAGAATTTTTGATCTGAAGAAGTCCCGGTGTGCTGTTTTATTTATCTGTAGAATGAAGTTCAAACTTCCTGCTTTTTTTTCCACCTCTTTTATTAGAAAGGAACAATGATGCTCAGCACTTCTGTGATGCTTTTAATTTCAAAAAGCTTTGCTTGCATAACCTAATGAAACTTCAGAAAATGTGAGGCAGGGGAGCAAATAATCTCTTTTGCTTGTGTAGAGTCAAAGTAAATTCAGAGTTACTTCACTTTAGATCCTCTGCATTTGTGTTGATTAGAGCAGAATCTGGGTTGGGGTTAGCAATTTTGTTTCTTCACTGAAAGATCTGGCTTGTCTTACTTCTTGAGCTCCATGAGATTTTTAAGTATCGATGGGAGCTTCCTTTAAGCATCAAAATGCTTCAATATTTTCTGGTGTGGATGAGATCATATGCCCTACAGACAGAAGAGGATTGTTTCCAGTGGTGTATTTTACAGAATTTTGTCCAGTCTAGTGTTAAATGTTTATGTAATGTGGTGAGGGTTTTGGGTTTTTTTCCTCATTTATCTCAGGAAATTCGGCTTACTAGGCATTCCACTTGGAATTTTTTTACAATATTCAACCTGTATTTTCCTTTTCTTACTCACATCCTTTTACTTCTCCAATACACATTTCTGCCTTTAAAGCTCTTTGGCTTTATAAAGTACAGGAAGACAGTTTTCAATCTCCACCATTTCAGTGGAGTCAGGTATAGAACTTGAGGGCAATCAATGTATTGTTTCTATATATTGAACAGTTAGGAAGGTATAATTAAGAAAAATGGAATGTATTTGTACAACCAAAACTCTGCTTATGGCTGCGTGCGTTGTGGTGGCCATCATTTTGGCTGGCTCCCTGCTCAAGGATTTCCTTTGGCTCTGTGAAATACCTTTGTTGATTTATGTGATGTTAAACTTTTTATGTTGCCCAAGTGCAAGGTCCTAAGTGGCATTCGGACCATAGGGAGGTGACTTTAAGTCACAGAGGATCAAGAAGGACATCCTCTCCTTGGTCTTGGGATGACTTTGCCCCCACAAGACATCACAAGTTAGAGGGGTAGTATTGCATTTGACAGATCCCTTCTAGTAGCTGCCCTGTATCTTCTCAGGCATGAAAAGTTTGGCATGGTCAGTGCACCCTGACAGTGCTGGTGGTAAGACTGATTCACTAGGCTTGATTAGGTATCATTTACATAGTTTATTCCACTAATACTTATTGTCAGTCCCCTGATGTCACAGGTACATCTGAGAAGAGGCAGACCTTTTTTTCCCTCTAGACTGGCTTTTCCTTAGAGCCTGACCTGCTGAAATCAGCAGCAGTATTACTCCGTGGGACCCAGGGGAGGACAGGATCTGGAGCTCAGTGCTATTGCTACTCCTTGTGGTTAGCAGGATTTGGAAGAGGGTGCTGCTGTGTAGCTGTGCAGAGACCTTCTTAGGATGCCAGATCCTACCTAATTCTATAAGTACGGAATATTAATTGCAGCAGGATTAGCGCCTTAGAACAAAACTCTTTCTTGAGAGGGTTGCTGTACCATGAGCTGAGTCCACATTTTCCTACATAAGGCTAATAAACCCCAGTTTTTCATGAGGACTGACCATTTTGAATTGTTTTGCAGGTGCAATTTCTTACTGGCCTAACAGACTTTTAGGTAAGATTGGCAGTAGTGGTTTGTAGGAATATAAAGAAACTGTTAATGAAAGAAAGCCTAAACAATTGCCTATTAGAAATCATTGTTATTTTTATCTTGTAACATGATCCTAAAGGCTCCAGAGAGAATGCAGCAGAAAAAGCAGGGTTCTGATAAACACTGTATCATTTCTGTAGTCACGTAAAGCTGGCACAACAGTAAAAACATGTTTGGTTGTCTTGCCTCATCTCCCAATAAAGATGCCTTTGTAACATAAAGTGGTGATGTCGATTTGAGAAGAATCATTTTCTAATAAGCGCAAAGGGATATGGAGTTTGTGCCACGCATTAAGGAGAAAGGATTTGAGATAAAGCCGTGAACGATCAATCTGGAGTGACAAAAGCTGCTCCTCGAGTACAGCGCCATGTGAAAGGATATGAAACCTACTAATGGAGTGGAGTGTAAGAAATAGCCTTACGACTTCTGAGGAGCATGTTGCCTGACTTCCTCACAAGTTCAGGCTTTTGCCTGAATTTGCAGCTAACTGAAAGCCTATAAATACATTTTTAATTTTTTTTTTAATTTTATTTTTTTTAAATCAGAATCAACTTGATATTCAGAACTCACAAGCAATTCAGGTCAGGCACAATTCAGCTGAATGCCAGTTACTGGGAAGAGCTACCAGGACATACTAAAAAGTGCTTAGTTTTGGGAATCTGTGGAAATCTATATGGGTAGCGTGATGTTGAGGAAGCTTTGTGAGTATATGTGTGAGAGGTAATGTCTTTGTTTCAAAATTTGTTCTGACTCAGCCCAGGTGCTGCTGCATGACTATAAGCTTTAAATGCTGTTGGAGATTAGTACATCTGGCTGGCAAGGTTGTACAAACATCCTCGCTTATATGTTCTGTTATGGTTGTTGCTGTTATAATGTAAAAATGCTACAAATCCAACATGCTGGGGGAAGAGACAGAGGTAGTTGCTACTCCAAATAAGTCCTAACTGAAACAAAGTCAGGCCAGGAAATTGAGGGTGCTTTGAGTTTACTGCATTTTTAATATGGTAAGAACTGATGCTAACTTCTTGTGTGCTTTGTAGAGGAGTATGTAGAAGGAGACCTCTAAATGTTGGCTTAGGGACAAATGACAAATGTCTTGCTTTCATGGGTAGAATTTCCTCTACAGGTAACCTGCATCCCTCTAAAAGCTCTTTTGCTTCAACTGAATCCTCAGGAAGGTAAGAGCAGAGGCGGGAGCACTCAGAGGCCAGGGTTACAGTAGGCAAAGCTGGCCAAGGAGAGCAGGGTGCTCGATGGGAAAGGGAGCAGGCAGAGTGGGACAGGAAGGGAGAGGAGCTTCACCCCCTTGAAAAGCTCCATTCGCTGTACAAAACTCAAGACTTCTGTGCTGTAGTGTGTTTTAGATTTCAAGGAATTCTGTTAGTTTTCAAGTCCTTTTTTTCTGGCACAACAGTAAAAACATGACGAATGGCATTAAATACTGGGATAAAACTCTTTACAGCCAAGACAAACACCCAAACCATTTCAGACACATTCTGCAACATCAAGAGGTTGTTATAAAAGTCTGGACATGTTTACAAGAAGTCCTTTTAACAAGAAATCCAATGGCTGGCTTTGGAGAGCTTTGTTCAGTACTGGAAATCTTCTCTCTAAGTAGAAGCTTTTTACCTGTGAAGTATTCCAGGTTCACTGGTAGATCAGGGTGAGCGGAATCCAGCCATGTGCTTTTGAGCAGATTGTGATGATGAAGCCCATCAGTGAGGCAAAGGTGCAGACCTCGAGCCTCTGTGCGGCCTGGGGCCAAGGTAAATACTGATATGCCCTTCCCATCTGTCCCCTAAACTACTGGTAACTCCCCCAGCTGCTGAAATACTGAAGCTATTTCCAACAAAGGTGGACTGCGTGGCGTTTTCGTTTGTCCTCAGCCAGAGTTTGAGGGATCAGTCCTGTAAATTCATGCAAGCACAGTTCTGTTTGTGAAATCAGGCTTTTCTTAATGTTGTTTCAAAATGATGCTGTTACAATAATTCAGGAGTAAAATGATTCCTTAACAGGCTACAGCGGCAGTGATGCTTTGGAAGCTGTGCTCCTAGTGAGCACTGAGCTATCTGTTGAACAGAGTATGTTGCTTCCTTCTTCTCCTATGTTAGTTTTCTGTTTCCTATTTGACTATTCTTTTTCTTTCTTTCTTTCTTTGACTTTCTATTTCCTATTCATTGACTGTAATTCATTCCCCAGGCTGTGGAAGGGGACACCACGGCTGAAGATCATTTGTGCTGAGCCATTCATAACTCTCTTTAAGCTTGTTCCTCTTTTCTGTAACAATTTGCAATGAAAACTGTGTCAGGAAAGAGCTTGGTGACCTGCGAGGTCTGGGACAAGCCTTACGCTGGAGATGGCAGATTCCATTTCAGGCCACTAAGCCAGAGATCCGGTGCTAAGAACACAGGAAGCTGGGAGGATAAATACTGTAACTTTTCATCTCATGCATAAGAATTGCAGTCTGTTTTGATCTCATGATAGAGAAAAGTCATTCTGCTTATCTCATCTAACATAGTGGCTAGTCTGATTACAAGCTTCCCTGCTTGGCATCTTTTTAAATTCAATTTGGCTGCCTGTGCCCTTGGCACACAGTGGGTTTCATTAAATTTCACAGCAGTTAGTTTTCATTCCCTCTGTGACACCTTTTTATCAACATTTGACTCTAGTGTAATTTCAAGCAATTGTGCTTTTTTTTGTGTGAAGTGCTTGTACCATAATAATTTGGCAGAGCAGGTGGGGGAAGACGATTCAGACACCGTTGCAAATCTGTGTAGAAAACTTAATGTAGGAGAAGCCAGGTCAGCTTAAAGTGTTTTTCATGTGTGGTGATAACAAAAGGGAGTTGCTTCCCTTCCTTCTCTGGTGGTATCACTGAAGACTGTCAAAAATACAGTTAAAGAGCTTGCTGGAAGAGGCAAATTTTATTTCCTTCAAGCTAATCACAGCTTTATTTTAAAAGCAGAGCTGGTGAACTGCTGCTGGATTGACAGCCCAAGGTTGTGAGAAAAACCTTCTGCAACCCAGACTGCTTAGCAAGATTATGTGAGTTTTCTTTTCAAAACAGATGAGGAAGCTGGTTTGTTATCAAAATGTGTGTGCCTGTATGGGTGCAGGAAAGCAGAGAGGAAACACGGTTGTTTTAATATCTGATACTCAGTCCCTGGTAGGTGGGGTGAGGGAAAGTGAGCAACCCAGCACGGACCTGGCATCTCTTGTTCACATCACTGTTAAATCCTCCCCAGCACAGAGCAGCATTTTCTCAAGTCTGTGTTTAAGGCAGATGCTGGGCAGACTTGTGCAAGTGCAGGTGGTTTTGTGTAAGTGTGAGTGGTTTTGAGGTGCACTCTAAAAGGCCTTTATTTGCAGAGAGCCAGCCCTTCTGAAATGCTGGCGCTTTTTCAGTCTGTCAAAGTGAACAGCCAAAAATAATGTGATATGATTTCTTGTAAAATTTTTAAAAGTACCTAGTTAAAAATTAATTCAAAGTGAAGCTTAAAAGTTCTTAAAAGTTAGCTCTGCCTTCAGTGGTAACTCCAAGACTGACAGACCTGTGCCTTGCTGCACACCAAGGGCAGCCAAGCTTGGAAGACCATAAATCATTTTCAGAATGAGACTTCTGATTGATGAAACTTTTCCTTATGCCCTTTAGAAGGTATTAGTTCAAATCCTTTCAGTTTAACTAATGGAGCATCTTGCTGTCCTCTACCCTAATATCTCCATAGTCTCTTTATAGACAAAATATTTCCAAATGCAGTCTTGAGGCTCCTTAAAGATGTCAGGTTTTCCTTAAACACCTCAGGAAAACTGGAGGGACCCTTGTGCTGTAGCTCCTGGTGGGAGAAGACCTGCTGAGGATTTTCCTCAAGGAGCCCATCTTCCTTGGAGGTTTCCTGTGGGATGAGACTGGTCAGCCCTCTACTTACACCTATGCAACATCTTTTTGGTGGATAGGCTAACTGTAGTTTACATCTCAAGCAGTGGCTTATGTTTACTGGGAAGGTGGAGGTTTTGTTGTGCCAAGGAAGAAAGGATGTCTTGCTAGCAGTATCTCCAAACATCCCTCGTGTCTCTGGAGGGCAGTGGCTACTACAAGTGCTGTGTGCTCTGGGTGCCACTTCTGAACAGCAGAATGGGTACGCAGCCAGTGCAAATTGGCATGGTGCTACTGAAATCAGCCCTGGCTCCGATCTGACTGGAAAAGTTCGCCTCACACTTTCTTCTGGAGGTGGAAAACACCATTCCAGAGCACAGTTTCAGTGCATGGACCTCTGGCTACAGACTGAAATCTTGCTTGTTTTTTCCAAGTTGTCTGGGTTCATTGGGTTATGGATGAAGGCATAACTAATAGTTTCTGTGAGCTTTTTTCCTACTAAGCTGAATGTAAGAATATAGATTATTATTTGTTTTAGTATGAAGGCATGAAGTTCAGGAACTTTACTTGGTTTTTCCAGCGCAAAATGCTCCAGTGTAAGTAGCAGACCTAATATAGCAGACTGTTCAGCAATAAAATTGCTCTGGGGGAAGTTTCTTCCTCTTTCACATAATTAATGATTAGTTTATATCCTGAAGTCTGGAGATTCCTGTAAATTTTATACCTATCATAATGGTAGAGGTTTAAACCACAAAAATCATGTTATGATTATCATCTGATCATGCAGACAGCCAATACACAGGCTTACTTTAGACATCAGTATTTACCGAAATGTTTTACCAATATGGGCAGTGGCATCTCTGAAAGAGTAATTAAAAGATTGTTTGAGAATGCAAGTAAATGTAAATCCTAGAAGAGTTATACCTTTATATTTTGTGTCTTAGAAGACTTTAATACAAGACACTGTCCTTTTGTTTCAAGGTGATATATTTCATTATCAGTGCTGATGGGCCTCACTTGGTGGGCCTTCAGCTAGGAAAAAAAACAAGACTGCTAATGCCATGTGGATCCTGACAGGCATGTCTGAGTATTTATGGGCCTTGATATAGATGCAGTCTATGGATACTTCAAAACTGATTAACTTTTCTGGACCTGAGTTGAAGTTTATACTTGGCATTTCAATAGTGTCAAGGCAAAATTAATCGGAGCTGAAAAGATGCGCAGTCTTACTGACATGCTAGTGACAGTGAAAATATAAACCACAGAGAAACAGCCTGCTGAAAGACAGAATCTAACCTGGATTTTGGAAAACTGGCTTACTGCCAGGGACAGACTCTGAGGTGGTGTGCAATGATGTAGCTGGCATTTACTGACTAAGGTACCAGCTTAAATGACTTGGGGCTCTGCCAAGTTATATGTCCTGTAATAAGTCACTTGGAAATCGTCTTACTTGTGAAACATTAACATATTAAATATGCCGACTAATCTCTTGAAACAGTTCAGATAAGCAGCATTCTTAACTTTACCCAGTCAAGATGTTTTTCAGTCAATGAAGCTCAGCCAGCAAATGCTTTCCTTTCAGTGGCCCTCATGAGAGTAGTCAAAATTTATATTTAGTTGTGCTTTTAGGCTTTATGGCTGGCTGTCTTTGTAGTAAAAATAAGAAAGTGAAATGAATTTGTCATAGAGAGGTGGGTATTTTTTTCTGTTTATCTTTGTTTTAAATAGATCAGTGATAGTCTTTACACATTTCAAAAGACTTCATTTAGCCTCAATGAAAGCTCTTTGAAAAGCATCAGATCAAATACTGTGCCTTTTAAAAAAGCATGTTTTTTATTTGTTCTGTAAAATAAAAGCCTAGATGAGGAATAAACAGTAGTTTTGTTTTAATAACACCTAGCATCTGTAAAAAGATATGATAGACTGCATGTATGTAGATGGGTCTCCACATTTCCCAGCAGAAGTGCTGTACTGTCCGAGTGTGGTGAAGCTGGCCAGCATGTTTAGGTGGAGAGGGAGCATAAGCTAACTGTTAAATCAGTTTTCCAACTGCAAATCATTTGCCATATTTTCAGTTTGGAAGAAACCACCCAGTGCACAGATCATAAGTAAATAAAGAGGATCTGCATAGAATCAGCTACCACTCCAAACACTAAAGCCAAAGTGGCTAAAGAAGACCTAGGAGGGAAAGAAGTTTAGAGTGGAAGAGGAGTTGGACTGTGTTAGTTTCTTTCCCCTTTTTGTATTTTTTTCTACTTACTCATCGTGAAAGTTATTTTAATTTAGACTTTGGCAAGAGTGTGATAGCCCCCACTACCTCCATGTATGTTTGAATTCAATACATGGTGACCTCTGCACTGATCCATTGACACATCGATCTGGATTTGATCTTATTTCTGGAGACCATTCATGTCTCTCTTGTGAAATCTCTTTGATTCCTTTTCACTCTTTTCCTCTTTCCTCCCAGGATGCTCTTTGAAGTATTTTATGCCATATCCAGCAAGCATTCCTTAGTCATCATGGTAGTGATTGTTCCCATTCAAATCCTGACTGCTCAGATTCTCTTCAAAATATAACTTGTAAAGGTACAGAACCAATGGAGAATCACCTCCAGATGATAAGAGGTGCTGCTTCCTGATTGGGAATTCAAATTCACTTTGAAAATAGAATGGGACTGCTGTAAACCAAAGGGAGAGGTTTTCAGTGATCTTGAACAGTACGTAAACAAGAATGGGGAGAAAATGTTGACACAAGCCTACCATCTCAACAGGTTTAAATGTGAAGTCACAAGTTACAATCAGGTTTTTACTGCAGCCTGTTTCCAAATAATCACAAGTGAAACCAAGAAGGCAGGTGCATCTTTATTGAAGCTAATCAGTCCTTGAGTTGGATAATGAAGGCAAAACAGGATGGCAAAGAAAGGAAGATTTGAGGGAGCTTAAAACTGCATAATTGATTTTTTTCCCCCTCTTCACATTCTGTGATTGACAGAATTCAATATTCTGAGTTATAAAGATAGCTTTCTGTAAAATCTTTACCTTTATAGTGTCTCTTAGCACAGATGCAAGGAATATTATTTCCATTCTACTGATAGCAGGCTAGAAACTTATTGAAGGTTGAATATAGATCGTATATTTGAAGAAGTCGAGCACAGGCCTTCTAAGTTTTAGGTTCATGAGCAGCCACTGAACCAGTAGTCATATGGAAACACTACTAAAATATACAAGTATAATAGTGTGCCTCTTCTTTACACTATGTTATGACTACAGGACTATTTTCCTGGCATTTTTTAAGGCAGACAGAAATTTATACTGTGTGCAGCCTGAGCTGTTGGGTGACTGTGCAAACAGTGTTGGTCACAAGCTAACACACGCTGTTTCTCAAGGCAGATTACCCTGTTGAACTCCTTACTGTCATAATTAAATGGGCTTTTTTTTTTTTTTAGTCTAGTTGTACAGAAGGCATGTCCTAACTGAAAGACATAGCTAATTTTCTCTTCTTTGTGAAACTCTTCTTGTAATAAAAAATGGTATCCTATGGTTCAAAAGAGGTCATAGCTTCTTTTATGTACAAAGGTTGTATATGCTTGTTTAGATGACTGACTGTTCAACCTTTCCTGCCTGCCTGACTCCTTAGACTGCTGAAGGGCATTGCTAAGCTTGCTGTGCTTAGTTACCTTTCATGGACCACTCACAAAAGTCCATGATGCTTCCTAGAGCCTTGGGTTGCAGGCTGTGATCTACTGAAAGACCACTGTAAAAAATGTAATATTTTCCATTGTAGGTTAGACCTGCTTTGTTGTCTTTGATGAGTTTTGTTAAGGACATTCTGTTCTAGTTGTGTACAAAGAACAATAATCCTGTCTGTTTCTGTCCAGAAAAAACAAACAAGCAAACCAGGGAGGAATAGAACTTCCACTTAAATCAGAAAGGGAATTTTAGATCAACGATCTTATGGAGTCATTATGTGGTCATCTTTTGTATACGTAAAATACGTAATTCCTTCACTTTTAATCTGTTGTGCAAATACATATTTAGAAGATTAATTAAATGTGGAGTATATATTCTTTCAAAAGAGTTATTAGAGTGTTTTGCTACACTTTCTAACTGGAGCTTTCACATGAGCAGTTAACAGCTCTGCAGATTACGTGGCACTGAACAAACAGTACATTGCAGCAGGCTATACAACATCATATTCACAAGGAAGGAAACATTTAAGAGCAGTGGTGGACTGAACATGCTTTTTAAGTTGGCACTGCACCTACTTTAAATCCTACGTGCCCTTAACTGCTCTTGAGATATACCTGTGTTGGGGGAACATAGGTGCAAAACATTGCACAAAAGCTTCCTCCCCACACTGTCTTGCTGCATTTTAACCTGCAAGCTGCACGAATCTGAGATGTTTTTCTTTCTTTCATTTCTTCTGATTTCAGAGGGGATGCTCAGCAGAGTACCTCAGCTGAGGGTGAACAACTCTCAATGAAATACACTCTCGTATCTCCCTGTCAGTGCAATCAGAAACAAATTTTCTCCCTCACAGCATTTTGGGGTGCAGCAGGAAAGCACGGATGCCCACAGCCAGGCTGACAGCCCCTGCACCACCCAAGACTTTGTTACGCGAGGCGAACGGCAGCACGATCGATTGCCATGGCTTGCTGTCCGCACCTGGGTCACCTGGTTGGGAACAGCAATGCTTGGATGTTGATGGAAATTTTATTGTTTGTATGAGTGGGACCTCGATATACTGTGTGGCAGGGTGACTTGGGATCTACATCTGATACCTGAAGAGCCAAGGTGTTGTTACACCTCACTGCAAAAATTGCAGGAAATACCATATGGCTGAGCCTGTCAAACAAGACTTAGCACAGCTAAAGTGACCCTCTGGCTTGTCCCAATGATGGGGTCTCTATGGAGTTGTGCCCGTGAAGAACTGCAGCAGTTCCCGTATGAGCTGTGAAGTGAGGAAAAGTGCCAAGCAGCAGAGTTGTGTGATAATGTGATTGCAGGATTAATTGGCACTTGCAGTTAGCAGAGGACACAGAGAGAATTTGCATTTGCATGTGGGAAGAGTGAGTCAGAATGACTTTGTACCTGTTGCCTATTATGTATGTGTCACATATATTTGATATTTTTAGTTTAATACTTCACTTTATTGTTTTCTTGATCATTTCAATTTTCTAAACTGCCTCAGTGGGAAAACATATCACAGAAGATGCTGATACTTTTTTATTTATGTAAGATGCTTAAATTATACTTCTCAAGTTACTTAGTCAGCATTTTATTTATCTTGCTGTCATAATTATTCAGTGCCTCCTCCGTCTTCTTTTATTTAATTATGACTGTATAGACAGCAGCCACAAAGATGAGTCTCTTCAGGTTGATGGTTGCACAAAGTGCCTTCCGTGAGCTGTAATGAGTTTGCTTGACACCTGGCAGTTACCTGGAATAGACTGTTTTGTTGCTGTTCATGGGGATTGCTGTGATACCAGGCATTCAGTGATGTGGTTTGGTTCTCACGAGCGTGGCAAACTCTCCCTGGCTGTATGAAAAGAACAGGTGAAATAAATTACAGAATTGCCAACTGCTTTGAACAATCCTGTTCAGCTTCATAACCCAGTCTTGTCATGTTTCTGGGATTTGATGCGTTTTTGTGTGAATGTCTTCTTCAGCCTTTTCAACTGCTGCCAGAGAGAACCTCCTTCTGAAATTATTGCTGCTTAAAATTCAAGAGTGCTTTCAACTTCCTCTCTAAGGCAGGATTTTCTGCAGAATAAAGGTATTCCTTATCATACTGCTGTATTTAATACACCCTTTTTGATGCTGTGAACAGTGGTGGAGTGACTGGAGTCTGTGTATGCCTGTTGGCTGCGATTACAGTCTTATACACCTGTTTACTACTGGGACAATGTCATTGATTCCTCTGGGATTTCTCCAAATTCACTCCTTATGTAATGGCAATCCAGATGTGCACCTGCCTCCTTTCTCGGGTATGCAGACACAACCCTAATTCCCTTACAAGGAAAGGAATTTGACCCGTGTGTTTTTTTTTTTTAATTCCGTCTTGTGTGTATCCTAACTCTTCATGGACGTGACTTGGATCTACAGTTACTAAGCTCAGTGGAAATAAAATGTTAAATTGAGTTTATTGACAGTTTTATCACTGAAAATACCTGTATTGTGTATTCACAAAGGCAAGAGTTTGCCTTTTCTTTTTATTATACTTTTTTTTTTTCTTCTGTAAGCAATGTACTTAAATCAGTGTTACCACTTTGAGCCACTAACCACATCCAAAAATTTGTTTAGTTTGTCATTTAAAGAAACAAACGTTTTCATTAATTTAACAGTAGGCTAAAATCTTTTCATTTTGATCAAAACACTGGAAAAACTCCTTGAACTTACCTTAGGACAGTGATGAACCAGCCTGACTTCTCAGTGGTTTCTAATATGACTTGAATCTGCTCTGCCTCAACCCTCATCATACCACTGAGTTACGCACTGGGAAACAAAAAAGGCAGCTCCCAGAGGGAAAGACAGCAAAAATGGCTTTCCAAACTTTTTTTATATGTATAATTTAAAAGAAATTGGAAATTTTTTTGAACATTAAAGCTCCTTTCTTCTTGATCATATTCTTCTGTTGCTTTTAGTGATGAACCAATGCTGCCTCACTGACCCCAGTAAGAACAGTGTTTCAGCCCAGTTTCACAGACAGCCATGCACGCAGCTTGCTGCCCAGGGGCCTTGTGCAAGCTTCTTGGTGCAGGGATGCACTCCCTTGGCAGTTTTTTGCAGGCTGACAGCTTGCTGCCCTTGTGGGTTGCTCTGTGCTGGCTCTTACATTTTCCTGGGCCCACATAGCTTCGTCTGGGTCCTCTGTGACTCTTGTAATTACCTCATTGTCAACAGTTCCCAGAGAAACCCGCCTCTGCTGTGGAGTTGGGCCGAGGAGACCATTGGGTCAGCAAAAGAACAGTGGATAGACTCTGCACTGTGGCTGGCTGGCATGGTTTCTGCCTGCAGCAGGGTCTTGTATGACTGAAAAACCCACCTGCAAGACATGGGGTATGAGCTCCTGAAAGCCAAACCATCAGCACTGTCCCCTTGTGATCCTCCCACAGGCAGAGGGTGAGCTGGCCAGGATGCAACACAAACCAGTTCAAGCCCCACTAAAATATGTTGAAATGACAGATCCCTGGGTATGAGGAATGCATGCTTTGTGCTTCTCGTGAAGCAGGTTACTAGGAAAGGAGATGAAGGGAGCTGCTGGAATGTCAATGAAGCTTGGATACCCTGATGACCAATCATAGAGCAACCGTGTTGGCCAGGCAGCTCTTTGAGTCTACGGGGAAGAGACAACCAGGTGTCTGACGCTGATCGCTTCAGTCCCTGTTGTGAGAGAAGAGAAAAGAGCTTGTGTGCATTCTGCATAGCTTTATATGCCAGACTTGCTCAGGGGCTTAATTACCCATCTCCCTGAGTGAAAAGCTTAATTTTGGTCGTGAGGAATAATAATCCCTGGAGGAATAATCTGAACAATTAGATGAAACCAAGTGTTCAAGTAGTGAAAAGGTTCCTGAAATGACATTTTGATACTCCTTTCTGTGTGAGGCAAAGCATTGTTCTGTGAATGATCCCTATCCTGTCGAAGCACTTACTTACACTGATGTTTTTGTGGTTTTGTCTTGCTCCTTTAGTTTGGACTAGCTCTGGTATCAAGTTTGTTTCGCATTTCCACTCTGCAGAAAACTTTTTTATTCGGACACTAGCCTCTCCTCTTCTTAAGCCAGTGTATCACCTCACATCACTGTAACATCCTCTTGCTAAAGACAAAAAATTCAGAACATGTTGACAGATTTTTGGCCATCTTTAAATGTTACTTAGCAACTGGTGGTAAGAATGAACCCTGAGACTCATAATAGAGAAAGTGTGCTCTGTTATCAAAGTGTCTATAGTATCCCTGGCATGCTGCAGTCCTGTTGGTATCTGAGGAGCTCAACTCTTTCTTTACTGCCCAAGATTGACTCTGAGGTACTTCTTTCAATACCTGTCCCTTCAGGTTTCTATTTCTGCACTATTTGCACTTGGAATCATAGGAGAGGGCGAGAGACCAGTTGGTGCGTGAGCCCATTTCCACCCGCCTTGTGGGAGTTGTTGAGTTGGCAAGTGTTGGCAACACATTTGCTCACCAAACTCTAGCCTCCCACTATTACTGGAACATTTTCCAATTCCTACAATGCCTCTCACTGTTGCCTGGCTTGTTTTTTGCCTTCACCCTGTATCCTCTGTCCCACTTCCACTGGGTATGCTGCTTCTGCTGTTTCTCCTCAACCTTTTCAAAATGGTTAAAGGCAGCTTCTCTTTGGCATAATTTCTATCCCTTTCCTTGCACTGATCAACAGTGTCACTTGCTTGTTTTTTTTTACCTGTGTGCTCCAGATTATAGCGTAAGCTGCATTATTTTCTGTCTTCTTCAAGAGATAAGCCCCTCAGGCCATGGCTGTGTTTCCTAGTACACTTTGTAATGCTTCTGAAAATGATGATGGACATCTAGTAGTTCTCCTCATGTTCTGTTTTTTTTTGTTTTGTTTTGTTTTTTGTTGTTGTTTGTTTGTTTTTTTATTCAAGCCATTTATTGTTGGAAAGATCAGTGCAATAAATAGCAAGCATAAGAATTTAGTCTAGGAAGGAGTGATTGTGTGAGGATGCCTGTGTTCCTGTCAAGGGAGAAAAACCACAGGTATCACCACATCATGATGGGGCAGCTACATTGCAAGGTCCATGCTCCAGAAAGTCTACAGGAAGGTCTCATCTCACATGATAACTTGCTACTGAGCCCCTCTGCTCCCTTGGTAGGACTCAGTGCTGGATGTAGCCTTGTGCTGTGAAAGCATATGAGATGCCTGCATCAGGCCCAAGGATTTCTGACAGTTTTGTTGTTTGTTTGTGTTCTGAGAGTGGTTAATAGCTGCATTTGGCTGGAGTAGGGCACAGAAGAGCCCTCGAGATCAGACTTGAGAATCGTGCTGGTATTCTCACAACAGTGACAATCTTGAAAACTTGTACCTTATGTCCCAGTCAGCTTAAACCAGCATAACTAGACGCTGAGGTACCAGGAAGGTGTCCTGCTCTTCCAGCACCACTTCCTGACCCCACTACCCACCAGCTTTCCTCCGCTCTGCCACATGAGGAACTGCTCTGCCTGAGAATTGGCTTGAAAAAAAAAAAAGTTATTTTTAGCTGGATCAATTTCCCTATCTGACTCCCAGCATGGCTACACAAATGTTTGTGCTGGCACAGTTGAAAGGATGCTGTAGGAGTGGGAATGAGCAGTCACATATACGAGGAGGAGGAAGACAGGAACTGCGCGCATCACCAAAAAAGGGTCCATACATACACTGAACTTAATGGGAGTATCTGTGGAGCTATAAAAGGACTAGTATTTAAGAGTAACAGGAGGTATAAATGCAGGTGATGATGAATGTGGAAAGCGAACATTTTCACGTAAGTGAGGCAGGCAGAACAATCTGAGAAGCAGTGGCTGGGGCTACAGAGCAAGAAGTTTTTACAGAACCTTGCTGAACCTGTGAGGGCCTTTTTTTCAATGAGCATAACAGTATCATCACGAAAACAGCAGGTTGTCTCTTGCAGCCAGATTTTTCTGAGTACACACTGCAAGTGAGAAGCACATGCGATAAACAAGATTGGGTGCTTAATTGTTTAGAAAATAAATAACTTCTATTATAATGCAATTTTGCAATGGCAGCCTCTAGGTTTCCTACCTTGTAGTGTCTGTGACCAAATTCTTCGTCACAGCTCAAGGCTGCAGAACATTGTCATTATTCAGTGGATAATGCAGAGATTTCAATAATCCTCAAGGAGTGGGGGGAAAAAAAAAAAGAAAGAAAGAAGCTGCCTGCTGATGAGATTACCAAAGCCAGAGTTTATGCACTGTGTATTTAATGAGCACAAGTGAAGCAATGGTGTTGTTTCTCTCCAGGATGGGATGAAGCTTGCGCTCCTGAGTGCTTGTCAGTGGGATGGATTCCTGTACCTAACACGTTTAAACAGTACTTTCTGGAGGGAAGAAAATAGATATGAAATTCAAAGTCATGGATATTTCTAATGCAGTTTTTCAGGTTTAATTTTGCATGTAATCGTGATACAGTCTGTCTTCCTCAGCGAGACTTAATGCCGTAATACATCACAGCACTTTCCTCTGAGAGCTGGTTGTTACTTAATGCCTGCAACCAGGGTGTGAAAATTTGAGGCTTTTTCTCTGCAAAGTGTACACTCATAAAAAAGGCGTTTTTCACAGATGTGTCAGCTGAAGTGTTTTTGTTATTATGCTTGGTTGCTTTATGATGCTGTTAGCATCCTCCTTTCATACTACACCAAACTGATCTATCATGTCATGTTAGTAGCTTCACTACTTAATCTGCTGTGCATTCATTGTCTTGCATTTTAAACTTAAGACGTGGCCCTCAAATATAACTATCTTTTCTTTGTGGCTGTGAAACCCACAAAGAACAAGTTTACTGAAGGACTGCAATATTGAAGATTTTTTTTTTTTATTTGCAAAAGGGAGAATGGTAGAGGTGTCTGTGTTCCCAGGGACTTTGATCCTCTGGAAGCTTTTTGTTTCCAAATAATGGAGCAGAAGGTGTTAGAGGCTCCAGAAATCTTACCAAGCTACAAAGAATTTCACTGGTATCCCAGAGTGAACTGAATCTATGCCGTGTATGTTACTAAGCACCACTAATTAGGACCACTGCTCTCTTGAGTGTCTGCAAACATGAGACCCCCTTCCAGAGACCCGCATTTCAAATCCCTCCCTTAAAGCGTGTTGCAGTGTTGTTTCTTTACACATCTCTCCCTTTGGTCTGCTGTATATTTGCTTGCTTAAAAGTCCAGTCTGATGTCTGACAGTGCCAGGTTACTATGCAATTTTCAGAAGAACGTAAATATCAAAACCACAATACCAAAATTATAGCTGAAGATCAGCATGCTCTATTTTAGCCTTCTCCTCCCATCTCTAATTTGCAATGGGCTGCTGAAGTTAGCTTCTACCGCATGGCTGCCCGTTGTGAAACCAGTGCCCACGATCACTTGCTTTTTCTATGGAAGCAGTGGGGCACGAGGGGAAGCTCGTGATCTCGGTGACAGTGATGATAATGCAGCATCGGATCCTGACATGCAGGGAAGCCAGGGTTGAAACTTGGCAGCCAATCAAAAAGAGCCCTTTTTTAAACCTCCGTGCTAAATTATCCTAACACTTAGAATTAAATGTGGAGTTGTTTTTGACACGTGCGTGGTCTCTCACATTGCAGCACATAATTTTTTTGGTTCAGAATAGTTACTTGGTATTTATATATCCTGTATTTCAGCAAGGGTTACACAAACAGTTTTAAATGTTTCATCATAGTGTCTTAAAGAGTGCCATAAACACAGCAGACAAGCTTCTCTACAAGCACTGACATTCCAGAAATAGGAGATCTCAATACTCTGAAAGGCTGTTCCGCACCCCCAGTCCTTTGATGGTTAGAAATCTTCTTCTAATATCCAGGATGAGTTTATGTATTGTTAGTATGTACTTACTTGCTCTTGGGCCAGTGTTGACCCTTAGCTTAAATAATTGTTTTACCTCTGTGCTCTAAGTTACTCTGGTATGTTTATATACACAGCGATCTCAACTCAGACTTAACTTTCATTGTTTGTTTTTTGGTGGTGGTTTTTTTTTTAATCTTGAGTTTCTTTACATCCTCTTATAAGATAGAATTTGCAGTCATCTGTCTGACCTTGTTAGTCCTTGTCAGAAACTTGCACGAGTTTGTTGCTCCTGTTTCTGATTTTGGCAGCCCTCAGTTCTTCAGGTGTATGGTTTCAGCCAGATGTTGAAGCTATGTGCAGTAACGGGAGATAAGGACCTCCTGTAAGGAACCTGATCCTACGTGTGTTAGATCCCACCTATATCTCACTCATTAATATATTAAAAGAGAATTAAATAGTCCACTGGAGGTTCCTCTGGTCAGTATGGAGAGAGCCTGGACCATTAGCTTATATAAGATACTTGACTTACAGGTGACTAAAGTTTGGTGAGATGAATCCTGCCCCCTCTGAACAACTTTTATTTGGTAGCAGGCAGTCTCTTGTAAGACTAGGGGAAGATCTATGTGTACACTCATGCCACGTATTGATGTGGTCCTCCTCCTTCAAGTTGTCTTTGTAGGGCATGGAAACATCTCACAATCTTTTCTAGAATCAGTTCAATGACACCACGACATAATCCTTTATCATTTGTTATACTCTGCTGCACTGAGTATGTCCCATAGGACAACTCTGGAAGGAGGAGGTTGCCTGCCATCCATGTGGAAGGCCTGTTTCCCTGATTGATTATCCAGCTGCATTTTACACTTCAGATCATCTCTGCGTAAGAGAGCTCTGCTTGATGAATACTAACAGTGGCACTACAGGTTGTGCCTTATTTAATGTCAGGGCTCACATTACTAATTTTCTTTCTTTAGTTTTAAGATCCTCACCGAACAACCCCGTGTCTGTATATTTAAATAATGGGAGACTGTGCATTTGCTTGCATGGGTAGTGACAGCATCCTTTGTTCACTAATTAAGCTTGGCAATTAAATGTGAAAGTTGTTCTGCGCTGCAGACAACTCAGGACACTATGCAGCGTGTAAGCCCCATATTCTGGATTAAGTAGACCTTTTTTGGGAGCCACTGCATAGGCATGAGATCGTGCCATGAATGAAAGGATGCACTTGGAAAAGACTGAAGTGTGATGCCTTGCCAGTGTAGTTTGTTAATGCCTTGAACAACTGTAGTTGAGTTTTAATTATTTATGATAATATTCTCTAGCCTGCCAATAAACATAATGTAATAGGTTTTTTAAAAGTAATGAATTCCTAGAAATATGAGATCTTGCTGCTAACATAAATTAAAACTCTGCTGAGAAGTGGGATGAGTCCCCTTGAGGGTAAAGGGGTTGGTGAGTTCTTTAAATGTGTGGATTAGCAAAGTGAGAATTAATGAGCTGTTATTATTTATAGAAGCAACATCTGATCAGCGTTTCCTCATAATTTATACTTCCCAAAACCTGGATTTACTTTGCTTTTCCTCAGCTAGAGGCTTTAGACTCAATAATACTTCTTCTACAGAACCAAGATTCATCGGTATTTTAAATGGGATCTCCATTTGTGCCAGAATAATTATTCCTGATTTATGATGTGTCTGTTTTGCATACAATGGGGCAAGTTCCTACTTAAAATTCATGTAACCTCATTCATGTGAGAGAGGCTTGTAACAGTTCAGAGGCAGAACAAGGCAGCTGTTGAGATGCCTGACACCACAACGCACAGCAGATATTTCCTTTGTGATCCTGACCAAGTCACTCAGGGTGGGATTTATCCACCTGCAGATAAAATAGCTGCCTTAAGCTGCTCACCTGATCTCTCTAAAGTCAAAGGAGAGAGCAATTCATCAATCAAAGGTTATTAATCCTACCCTGAAATGGTTATCCTAGATATTGGAGACTTGATCCAGTATTGGGTGCTTCTGCTGCATGGTGCTCCTGCATGAATATCAGGGGCTTGCCTGAAACCCACCCAACTTTAATAGTGACTATTACTTCTGAACTCTTAGAGCCATTTTAAAATGCATTATTTGTGTATGTCAATGATATTCATGTTGTGTTAACTCCTACCACTGCTGCAATTGCATCTTACCTGTATTGTTATATCTATATTGCTTATCGGTATTGCTGTTCCATTATAAAGGAACAATGAGCAGTAAATGCCAGTGAGTTTGGCACCAGAAAGAACTGGAAAGTGATACACTGTGACATATGATTTCACGTATGATGTCCGTCTGTCTTTCTGCAGCATCAGTGCTATCCCAGTGCCTCTGGCTGTGTTTCATCCTGAGCCAGCACTGTATCTGAATCGCTACGATCCACCACCTGAGAGTCCTCCTTTAATGCTGATTTGAAAGCTTTAGCCTCTGTGATTATTTCTGGTCTGTAATCTCATTACCTAAACACTCCGGTATTGAACAGTCTGAGTCACTTATCGTCCCGTAAACTAATTTATTCCAGTCTCTCTGAATGTGTTTGCTTTTGTCTTCTGATGGATGGAAATAATTTTGTGTCTTTTGTCTCGTCTGCTGGCATCCCTTCTGTTTTTGCCCCTTCCCCAGTCCTCCTGGTATGCTCACAGATAGCTTTTTTCTTAGGTGAAAGCACCCCGATTTCTCTGCTGTCTTTGCTGGCTTGTTCCAAGTCCTGCTTTTGCTCTGCTTTTTATTTTCTCTTTAGTCTTAAATGTATTTTCTTGCTGTCTCCTCAAAATGATATCTCGTGGTTTCCTTGATGGTTTCGTTCTCTGTACGTATGCCATATTACAATAACCCTAACTCAGATATGTAGATGTCTTTTCCTATTATTACCATTATTATGCCTGTCACTTTCATTACTAACTGGCAACCACAAGCTTTACATATTAAATATTTTCCCCTTGAATACCCTTTATTTCTTCTCTCTGAAGTTTATTTTCCTCTCACTGTATGGGACAAATTATATGCGTTAACTACGATTAATGGTAATGGGAACTATGTGTGTGTTAATCTGTCTCCCATGTGTTAAAAAGAGAATAGGCCTCTGTGTTTCTTGTCCCCTAAGATGTCACCCTGATGAGCTTTCTTGATGTTTTTCCTTTGGGATTTCCCCCCTGCCCCCATCCCCTGGCGCAGAATATGCAACTTGCAGGGGAAATGCGGCACAAGTCACGGTACATTAAACAGATATCAAAATCCATACTGAAGAGTGGGTCAGCTACAGCGGGGAAGTGCAGAATACAAACAGTCACTAAGGAGGATGAATGTGAGCTATGCCATGAATAATTAGATGTACCATAAATAAAACCGTAACATGATTTGTTTCCCCACTTACCTCATGAATAGGAGACACCAGCCCTGACTCTTCCTTACTGGAGGGGAGGCATTGAGTTCAGTGATGTTACTTCTGATTTGCACTGATGGAAGTGAAGAAAAATTGGCTTTATTTTGAGAGATGATATTGAGGGAGTTGTTGGAGAATAATGAAGCTATTGGACTGACTGTTTAATGTCTCCTGTTACAGCCTTGTGTACGTCAGGGCAGAATGCACACTTCCCCTGTATGATAAATTAGTATTTATCCTAACAGATACATATATATTATGGTATCAGTGTGTCTTGTGAGTGAGACGGGACACTGAACCATGACAGAAAGGAAGCCACAATGGAATTAAGCCATTTGCCATGGTAAAGGAGGTTGCATTGTGAGGGATAACAGATTATGAGAAATAGCAGTGCCATATGATGACTTCAGTAGGGTGCTTTAGCGTATTGAACAAAGCTACTTAACTTAACCAAAACAACCTGGGCACATTAAAGGATATCTTGCAGGGGTTTTCTGTGTATTTTTCTTCAGAAGTCATAAACAAACCACATACTGAATATTGCGCTTTTTTGTGCATAATGGAAGGCTCTAAGTTGTCCTGTTGGTTTCAGTAGAATGGGATCGATTCATAAGGGCTGGCTTTTCGTGCAGGCACCACTGTTATTATTCTTTATTAATTTGTACAGCATCCAAGCAGGCACTTTGCAGACAGTCATAGTAAGGTTTGTTCCTTGAGGAGCATAAGAGTATAATTAATCCTAGCAGTGATTTTAACAGGACATTTCGGCCTCTTAAAATTAAATACCTGTTGTTTCTAGAATCATATCTAGGAACTGCCTCTCCTCTAGAGAGCTGTGGCATCTCCCCTGCACTGCCTAGACTCTTTCCTTCCCTGTCAGTGTCTCACTCTGTGGTCTGTTGACCCTTTGCATTTATGCTTTGAAGGAGGAAAGGAAGAAGTTCTGGAGCTGTAAAGCAGTTGTGCGCTCCAAAGCACCCTACCAGGAAATACACAGGAGTTAGAAGCTCATGGTGGAGCTATTCCCTCCTAGTGCTTATTTTGACTGAGATGCAGCCAATCCTCACCCATAGCCAAGGATAGGAGAAAGCCACCTCATGCTACATGTGGACAGTAGAACAACGGAGTTTCATAAATATTTTGAAAGTTTTCCAGTGAGGCATAGCGGACTATTATTGTCATATATGAGTTATTTTTAATAGTGCCATGGCTTTGATTTTTATTTATCCAGGACATATTCAGTCCTGGAATAAGCAAGAGCAGCTCCAAGACAAACCTTCAGATCAAGTATGAAGTAAGGCTCTAAAGATATACATTTGATCTCATTTGGCAGTGGGATGGGCACTGGTATGTGAGAAGAGGGCATGACTTGGTTTTTGCTCCCATTTTTGGCTTTGTTATAATTCTCTTGGTGTCTGTGCTTGTAATTGTATGTCTGTGTAAGGATTTACATCCTTTTAAGTGGATGGAGACTTGAGCCTAGAAAGTACCTTTTACAAGTCGAGGGTTGTTCACAGCTGATGCACTATTTATATTTTACTTGAATGAAGCAATTCTGAACACAGAATTAGAGCCATGAAGACTTTGCTCAACCTGAAACTAGTTTAACTGATTTCTTTTTGGTTTTGAGTCTTTCAGTTCTTCTAATTGAAAAAGTAAATTACAATCTGCATTAAAATTACAAGTAATACTCATAATAATGATATCCAGATTTTATGTAGCATTTGTATTCCTTATTAGTGGTAGTTTCCAGCTATGATGATAATGTGTGAAATAATTTCCATGGGCTCATGTTCTTGCTATGGAAATATGAGTTCAACCCTTAGTCTTTAGTGAACACTTTGTTATAAAGAATCTTTATAAAAAAATGGTCACTTGGGAAGCAATTACTAATAATTACAGAATCCTTCATCACTGCTTTTGATCTTTCGCATGCATGGATCTAAACCCCTAATATTCACGTTGCTGACAGTACAGCACAGTTCAACAATAGCTTTGATGCCAATAAGAACAAAAGGGCTTTTTAAAAATATTCAATTCAGCAATTACTGTCACAGCTCTGCTCCTTGAATGCAACTGTGTGTGTTCTTTGCAGTTAATGAATTCATACTACCTTATAAAATTTACAATACTTTTTCCAACCCTTATAGTTTTTAGATGCGAATTGTATCAACGGTGATATCCATCATCACTAGGTGTTTGCTCTGTGAGTGTGTGTTGCGCTCTGTGAAGTATGTACAATTACTTTTGAACCATAGACAAGATAATAGTCAGGCCATCTCATGCCTTAGGCAGGGGACATCTGCCAGGCATATATTGTACTCTACCAATAGGTCTTCAATCTTTTGCGTCCCCATGAAATTAATTTTTCCTGAGGCTCTAGATAATTTGTCTTGTCTAATGAAAGTACAGTCGTTTCACAAACGACAGACAGAATGATTCTGGAAACTTGTATTATAGAAAATCTTTGACTTCTTAAATGTGAAAAGCTGATTTGTTTAATAAAAATCATTTTCTGTTTAATTTTCTTGGGAATTATGAGAAGAAAACAAAGAATGAGACAAATACAGATTATTATGGTAAAGCAAAGGTATTTCGAATGGGCCTGGAATGCAGAATGTATCAGTGAAATATGTGAGATGTAGATCTATATGACTCATGTCATACATATCTCATATAAATTATGCAAGGTGAATTATAGCCAACATCATTCACTCAGTTGTAAGCAACAACCCATCATTGTTTGTCACTGTAGACTATGCGGTCTTTGGGACAATGGTCTCTCCCACCATTTGGCATCTCAACAGCGTCTCAGAGCGCTCTAAGCTCTGTTAGAGGTTGCTCTGCCTTGTGCCCTGTCATGATTAGGGTCAGGGCAGTTCACTAGACCAGTAACGAACGGTCTCTGTTAACTCTGCTCCCTCCCAAAAGAGGAAGAGAAAGGGAATAAGGGAGGGAGATTAGAAAGGAATTAGAAAAGGAAACTAGAAGCTTTAATGAAAGTAATAATAATGATAACGTGTATATATAAGTGTATATATACAAATATGTAGAAAACCAGTACCAAACTCAACTCCCAATCCCGGTGGTAATTACATGATCATCACTACTGATGCTAGTTGCAGACTAGGCCGAAGTGGCAGATGGGAACCAGGTTCAGGGGCTGGATTCTGGGACTGGATTCAGGAACATAGGGATCGGGAGACAGAATCCTCCTCAGACACTGGCCATTGAAGAAGAAAGAGGAAGCTTGACCCTTGTGATCCCTCAGCTTTATACTGAATATGACATATATGGGCTGGAATACCTTGTTGGTCAGTTTAGGGTCACCTGTCCTGTCCACTCCCCCCCACAGGTGCGGCCTTTACTTTCTGCATGCCCAAAGTGGTACACAAGATGTAGCAGTGACCTCAGTCTGTATACCACTGGTTGGTACTAACTCTAAACATCAAACATTATCACTGCTAGAAGCAGACACTGTCTGCGAAAACAAGCTGTTAACTTCAGAAAGTGCAGTTAGTTAGAAGAGACTTAGCTGAAACGTAAAATCACCGAACAGAATTAGTTCTGTTCTAATTCAAACCAGAACATGCCCCATCACTGAAAGGTCTTCAGCTACAGGGAGAAGGGCCACACTGGGTCATACTGCAGCAATGCAGCCTTTGCATACTCCATCATGAGGCAGGAGGTACATGGTTCTGTGCCCTGTGACCAGGAATCACCAAGAGCTGGGTCGTGGCTAGTGCATATTCCATCTAGTAGGACTTCCCTGTGCATGGGGCTGGATTTGATCTCTTCTTCCTTGAAATAGCCCAATGTTGAGGCCTCTTTCTATCTTTAACCTTACGTGTATCACCTGTACCTATCTGACAGATGCCAGGGCAAAATAACTGGCTCTGCCTGCCTGTGAGGCCAAAGAAAAGGAGAGAACCTGTTAGTCTAGGACTTTTCAGCCTAGAAAAGTCAACATAAGTGGAACATACTAAAGAACTACAAAATCCTGATTATGAATAGTGTGGGTAAGGGCTAAATGTTTACTGTTTCATCCTGGGCAAGGATGAACATCCATCAGATGGAGTTACTTGAGAGACAGGTTCAAAAGTAACAGAAGAAGGCAGTTCTCTGTGTAACAGAAAATGAACCTGTGGAACTCCCTGTTATGAATGCAAAAGTTGAAGGAGAGACTGGGCAAGTAATTGGAAGAGAGATATACAAAGGATTATTAAACAGACAAAACTCATGAGGCTTAGAAAATCTCCTCAGATGAAAATAGTCAGGGACCGAGAGAGTACGCAGGGGAAATATTGTAAATGCTTGCTTATTTTTCACTGGACATTGGCTTATGGCTGAAACTAGGCCAGGCAGACCCTTTGTTTCAACCAAAATGTTCACTTATACATCCTCATGTAAACCACAGCACTGAAGTGGAAGGCAGCAATTGCATTTGTCCCCTGAACAAAGGCAGCGGTCTCTTAATGCCTGTCCTGGAAAGATGACACAGTTGGAAATCAGGTGAAGATGTGCATGTCTGGAGACTTCAGGAACAGGCCCTGAGATCTGTTTGGCTTGGCTGTCCTTCCATATCCTTTTAAAGCCTTGAAGTCATTTATTTCCAAAGGATTTTGAACACTTGCTATGGCAGGTTGGAAGTTTGCCACTGTTGTTCTGTGCCCGTATCTCTGGGGATTTGCTGAATGTTTTGGTTGAGTCAGTTTCACTTTAAATACACTTCAGATTTTAAATGGTGATCCCAGCAGCAAATTCAATCAGCAGAAACATGACCAAATAGCTCTCCTTCCTCTCTGCCTGATCTCCTATGCCAACTCTTCGTATGCTCCCGGAGCGTAAAGTGGCTGGGGAGTTTCAATGACCTGGCTTATCTCCTTCTGTCAACTTAAACAAGAAAAAAACTCCCCAATAGATCATGTAATTACAAGTTATACAGAGATAGGAGTTGAAAACCTGCTGGATTAGTGGGTTCTACCAATCATTTGCTTCTCTTGAAGCAGAAAAATTACCCCTGGCATCCCCCTTGCTCCTTCGCCTTGTCTTTTGTCATTCCCATCCCTGGATGACTTTACAGGGGACTTCCTTCCACTTTAATCAGCACGGGTTTCCACTCTCAAATGAATCAACTTTTTATCATACAGCATTTCCACTTCTGGGCTCATCACTTTGCTTGCTCTGGAAATATCTTGAAGAAAAGCTGAGATACTCCAAAGCCTGCCCATATCCTCAACTATTTCAGTTGGTTTAATAAAAAATTATCTTTCTTCTGCATACTTTGCCTTTCTGATATCCTTCAATGGTCTTTACTATAACAGAATTATTTTGAGAAGTGCCTAGTACAGCAGGAAGGCTATCAATGGCTTATTAAAAAACACTTGTGTAAACTATGTTTATCTTAAAATGAGTTCCTATTCTTATGAACTTTGCTTCATTTGAAAAACAGTTTTCAGTGGCCTTTACAGTAAAAGATTTCTACATTTTGCACTTAATTTCTTGTATCAGAATGCTGGTGGATACTCTTCTGTAAGAAAATACTTTCAGATCATAACACACCTCATAGTTTCTGAACAAACGTGTCTAGGAGCAAAGATGATTACAGATAAGGCAATGCCTACAAACTTTTTACTTTTATTTAATATCCGTATTTTAGACCTCACCCTCTGTGCTTTGCAGAAGGGAGCTCTGACTTTGCAGGGAGGCAGAGCCACATTCTGACTTGATGATGGAGTTAGTTGAGACCAGATATTACCACAGGATCTTCAAGGAGACACAGGGTTGGAGCAGCGCTGAGTGAGATTGCCAGTACAGAATAGCCTGGTGAGAGGCTTCTTGGGCTGTGAAGATATGAGACCTCCTTTGCCTTCTTCATCCTACTAATATACTAGTATTTAATATCTTGCTTCTTTGCTGCGCTCATCACCATACTGAGTGCCTACAGGAATTATGCTTGTCTTTTTTTTTTTTTCCCACAAACTCAGCAACGAGTAGATTAATGGCACTTTCTGTTCCTCCTACTTTTCCTCCTACTCATTCATTTGCTTCAGGGAGCAATAAACTCAGCAATTATAGCAGCAGCAGCAGCAGCCGCCAGCTTCCAAACAATGAATTCGGCCAAGAAGAAAGGCATTCTTCAAACCTGTACCGTGCTGCCCAGCCCACAGTCAGAACAAAGTCTGCACCTCCCAACAGTGAGGAAGGGAAATGCTCTAAAACAGAGGCTTACAAACACTCTTGCCTTCCTACCTTGGCAAAGGTAAACACTGAACTGGTTTGCTAACCTCGTTGAGGACAAGGAACTGGTTTCCTCCATGTGTTTAAAAAAAGACCTTACTCTTCTTTTGCCTGGCACGGTACTCCAAATGGATAAATCTCCAATGTAGTTTATTTTGAAGCAAAAATTCTGGAGAAAGTGGCTGGCTAAGCAATGAGGACATGGGGGCATAAAGTGACTTGGGGGGGATCTTTACCTGCCCATACAAGGGGCCCAGTATTTTACCTTACATTGCAGGTATTTAATCCCCAGTTTCAATTTTTAGACCATCAGTCTTGGTAATGTTCTGTTAGCTACAATGTGGGGAATATTGCAAGAAGTGACACATTACACTAAGCCAAAACTTAGCTGGCTTCTTCAGTGACAGCCCTTCACATGCATCTAAGGACAGAGCACAGTCCACCTTTCCATGAGTCTCCTTCTCTGTATATTGAGAGGCAGTGTTTTGAATTCAAAGTGAAGTTGCAAAGCTAGAATGAAGTCCTTAATGAACATTTCTTCTTGGTGTTGTTTCTTTTAATCAGGGCCAAATAAAATAAGTGTTACTCACACTAAAATTTATTTTTGCCTCCTGGGTGGGAACTTGTGGGACTCTTTACTCTGATAGTCTCTCCTGTGTCTGAATCAGAGTTTGAGTTTCTTGACCAGCAGGGTCTGTTCATTTACTATTGTTTTTTTCTGAAGGACTACTTTGGGGAATCCCTGTTGGCATTCATTAACAGAGGTTGCCCTGTGAACTCTTAATTCCTTTGTGTTTGCAAAAAATGCCTTAGGACATATGAGAGATGTGCCTATTGCAGTTAAAAATAATTAAAATAAAATAGTATTGCCAATTTCAGAAAGCCAGTGAGGCCTTTGACCTTTAGAATAAACACTGCCAGAAATAAAATAAAGTGTCAGGGTGTTGTAAGAATTAAGTTTATTATTGAGTTTAGTGGGAAGAAAGCCAGCATCTTAGATGGAGGGCATTGGAGTGTCTTGTTGATTGCAAATGACACTGCAATGCAAATCATGAAGTGATGTTTCAGACTATTCTGTTCCCCTTTCCCCACTCCAGGAATCTCTCTGTGGTCACTTAATCGAGAGAAGGAATCAAGTCTCCCAGGGATGCCCAAGCAGCCAATCCAAATATTAACCCACAGACTCCTGAACAGCTGAAATCTCCTGTTAAACAACACAACAAGAGAAAATCCCGTGGAATCTAGTACTTGAGTGTAGGAAATTACTTTTTAAGGCAATCCTCTGTAGGCTGGCAGGGTGGAAGAAGAATAGTGATTGGAAAGGAAGTATATCAGGGCATTTTTCCTGCCTTAACAGTCCTCTTCTTCTGTCTCTCAGAAGACTTTGGAGGTGGTGCAGTGTTTCTACTCCACTCATTGTATAGACAAGATGAAGGATACGTTATTTTAAGAGCATGAACAAATTTCAGCCCCTATCTAAGACCACATTATGCATGGTGAGGATCTTTCTCTGTGTTTATACCAGTCCATGAAATGTAACATTAGCTATGTATGCTCCCTGGCCATCCTAAGGCTGATAGCTGATGTTCCAAGAATACAGGAAAGGCAAAATAGGATATAAATCCTCTCTTCTTCATAAGCAAATATACAAGGTACTGTAGCTCTTCTGTAGGAAGGGAATTTTCATTTCACACATGTATGACAGGTCTGTTAAATAACCCACATGCTTAGAGCTTTGGAAAGGAGTGTCGCATGATCTCTATGGACAATTATATTACACCTTAAACAAATTAATTACCAGCAGAATATGAATGAGAATATTCCTGAGGCCAAATGTCTCCATAAACCATTGTAATAACAAGGAGACTGATCCTCCCTGTCTCCCATTTGGGCTCTCTGCAGCTGCCCATTCTGCATTGCAATGCTCATTATAAGCAGAAAAGTGACCCCGAATTTTACTTTAAGCCACCAGCAACCATTTTGCAATAAAGCTGAACCATTTATATTTTCTAAGCCTTTCCTCACAGATATGAGAACAATACTGTGAAGAATAAAAAGAGCATTTGCCATGACTCTTCTTTGAGTGGGGTGAGTATTAACTACTCGTTTGCCCCAGGGGCTCAATCGCAGTGCTTGGGTAGTCCTCTCATTTGCACAAAGCCATATGGCAAAGGCAGAGGCAGAGGCAGGAGCTGAGATTGGGAATTCATAGCTCTCCAGGCAGACTTCCTTCCACCTTGACCTTGAAAATTTAGAATTCCAAATCCCTCTTCTCATATGCATTATTTAATAAAGAAGAACCTTTTCTTAAATATTCAAGAAGCCAGACACCTTGCATTTCTTCTCTCTATTCCACTGTCTCTATGAGTCTCACTCAAGAGCTAAGCCTATTTAAGTTTCCTATAATGATGCATATTGTAAAAGTTTATTATAACAGAATTTAATGGCTGAGAAGCAAAAGTCTGCAGGCTGAAGCATTATATCAAAGGTAACCTTTTAATAGAAAATTTTGCAGACATGGTAAATTTAATCCGACTCAACTATTTTACTCTTCATGGTGTCTTTTTCATATCTCTCTGAGACGGGGAGAAAATAGGCCTGATTTCCCTCCTGCCTTGCATAATTATTTATACTTCTGCAAAAAGGATATAAAGTTCTTCCAAATCCCATGGCAGGATTTTCCATGCAATTGGCAGAGGAGCTGAGAAATGTAGAAAGGATCAAGAAACAGGGAACTGAGGGCTATGGCTTAGCCTCATCCATCCCAGCTTTAGGCACCTATAAAAGTGAAATTTTGCATGTGGTTACCATAGATGTCCTCTGTAGTTAGTGATGAGAAATAGGCCACCTGCAACAGGAAACTCTCATCTAAAATGTACTGAATCTATGTTCTCAGGCAGCTATGCGTAGCTCCAGCCTAAAAAAGCTCCATTCAATGGCCTCAACAGAGGTGTTTATCATCATTTGAGATGACCAGAGGAATCTTACCTGGCCTCCAGCTGCCATATCAGAACTGTATGGTTTTCCCATAGATACTATGTCATACATGCCATGCCTGTACAGACATCTAGGATACCCTAGGGAATCTCAGGTGGCATCAGATGCTTATGTTTAAGCAACTGATTCAAGCTGTAATTAACTGGACTCCCAGATGCTGGGTGGGTAAACTGAGATGAAGGAAATCTGGTTTGTTACAGGCAGTCTGAATATACCTTTTAGTTCTTTCACAGAGGAAGAGCAACTGATTTCCATCACCACAGGCTAACTCATTTAGCTAATAATAGCACTTTGAGCATCTCTTGGATGCTCTGACTGAATTAGATCTGAGCTCAGAGGAGGGCAAGAGCACAGGCTCAAGGGGGATCCTAAAAACCCTACTGTAGACTTTCTTGCCTTGCTTTGCCTTTCCCTATCCTCTGCCAGATGCTTGGAATACAAGCCCGAGAGCTGGAGAAAAAGGATTTCCTGGAAATCAGGAATTCTTGCTTTTCTAATGAGCTCCTGGATGTTCCTGATCAAATCTTTCTGCCACTCTGTACCTCAGCTTCCTTTTCCGTATCTGGAGTCCTTGACACTGACATTGCTTCTCAGGAGCTTTGGCAGGTTATGGAAAAGACTGTGTGATCATTTGATTTTGGGGATACTTGTCATCTCAATACCCTGTTAACTATACTGGGATACTTCATGAAAGAAGTAGATTCTGTATGTACTTTCCCAGCTTCAGGATGGTGCTGTGGATAATCTTCTTGAGCAAGAAAATACTACTCTGAGAAACGAATCACAGCATCTGACTGCAAGTAAAACCAGAAGAGAAACACTGAAATTCTCTGGGATGTGATTGTTACCGATCCCCACTGCAGCTGTCACAAAGCTTGATATAGCATATATAATAATCTGACATTGATCTAGTGAAGTCCTTGCCCATCTTGAATAAGAATTTCATTTTCTCTGTTGCTTCTACTGTGCTTCAATCCTTTACTACTTCTATCTTCTCCTGATTACCTAGGAAACCTATTGTGTTCCTTCTATTACTCAGAAATTCTTCCACTGAGAGCTGTCATGATCTATAGTGCACATCCTGAGTTCCAGGTGACAAATCACCTAAAAACTGGGCCTGAGATTTCCCATGGCCAAGTGAATGCAAGCTATCTATTCCCAGAGCAATCAGTTCTTCTATCAAAAAGGACTTTGCCCCCCACTACTATCAGGAATACTCACTACATTAATGTGGAGCCAAGCTCAGTTTCCACACAGTTTGACCTTGCCTCTTTATGGAGATGTATAAAACTTTGCATAGGGATGAAGTTAACACTCTCCCAGGTCATCTAATAGAGTTCTACATAAAATATTCAAAAATTGAGAGGCTATTTTAAAGAACGAAAATACTCTTTTTAAAGGTAATTTTAACCAGTTTGCATCATGCCATGAGACTGACATCAATCTCACTACAGGGAGATTATTCAAAAATCCCCAGGAAAATATTGCAGGTTTCATTAGTCCAGCTCCCTAGTGGATTTTTTTTTTCCAAGTGGAAATGTCCTGTTTAGTCCTTTAAAATCTTTCTAAGTGTAATGTTCTCTGGACTCTTGGTTCACTTAGTATGTTGATGGTAAACAGCCTTCACAGCTAATTCTCCTTTAAGTGGAAAGAAGGCCATTTCCAGTCTAAAGGGCAGCTCCTACATATATATTTAATTTGCTTTAATGACTCCAGTTGCAGTGATCAGTTTCAGATACATTGTATTAATGTTCTTAATTGCTTCCTGTGAGTAGAAATCTTGCCCTCATATGGACTTGTCTACTTTTAATTCCAGAAAAAGCCTGCACAAAGACTTGTTCAGACTTAGCGACATTCCTCTTCATAGTGTGAAGGTGAAAGAAGGACGGAGTCAGGTTAAATAACTGGAGAGAAAGAAAATAGTGGGAGGCATGGATCGGCAAAGTATACAGCAGCAGCATGGGCACATATATTCTGGGTTTGCATGGCACCCTACCTCAAATTCGTAGGTGCTACTAACAAAAATAATTATCTTAGCATTGCGATAGAGGTTGTGAAGGACATCTAATGAACCTTTCCTAAGGAATAACTCATTTGTCAAAAAAGATACAAAAAGTATCACTTTGTTATAGGGCACTCATTACACAGGATGATAGGCAGTGGATTGATAGCCACCTCCTACGGTGCAGTAATCTTTTGTCTTTATGATATATAGGCATGCTGTTATCATAGGCTCTTTTAACAGGAGTGTTATTCAGCAACTGAACAGGGCTCAACTGACCTACTAGAAAGCTTCATTTGATGTGCAAATGAAAGGTACTGTTCAATAGGGTACACATGTCCCGAATGTGTGTACATGAAATTCCACTTAATTTTTGCCAAAGCCTGTGAAGAACACAGTGTATCAGATAAGGACTGGGACCCCTTGAGGGACTGCTTATCTTAATGTCACTAAGCAGGGATAAATTGAGTTTTCAGTCTGGAAGAGCTTTTCATTCAAAGTGGACAGCTTGACGTGTGCTGTTAGCCCTGATTAGGGAATGAACTCATGAACCAAAGGCTGAAAATTATCATACCTAACCAAATGAGCAGGAAGAAGCTTTCAGACACAACCTAAATGCCTATATCCTTGTAAACAAAGCTTTTAGTAAAAAAAATGCAAACAAAATATTCCTTGATAATCTTTTCTTCCCAGAGATGCACTAAAAATATCTTTGCACTTGCCCAGCTTGTGGAGGAAAGAGAAAGAAGTGAGATCACATCCCAATAAAAGAAAGACAAATACCCTATTTGTATCTATTTCTTGCCAAGCTGTGAAATCCAGAGAAGCTGCTGCTGTTTTTGTAGAAGCTTTGTACCTGCCAAAGATCTACTCAGAACATCCTAGGCCTACATCAGGGTGACAGATCTTGATTCCAGCAAAGAACATAACACTTGAGATGATAGATCTTGAACTGCAGTATAACATAAACCGGCCTAAGTGAAGTGGTTTATTACAATGGGAGGAATCAGATTATGGCATTAGAAGGAACAGCTGCATGTGAAACCAAAATAATTCAGATTATGCAATGTGCTTCTGTTTAAGCTAGAATAAAGACAAACAAAATTTGTTTGATTTCAACTGAGCTGCTTGGAAAATAAAGGACTACTCACTCTGAATAGAAGTGAAGAAATCTGGCCCTACAGCATCAACCTAAATAAAACCAGTCTTTCTCCCCCGAATACAGGAACAAAAGGAATCTTTTCATGAAAACATCTATTTTTCTGTACTCGGATGCTACATTAAATAATTTCCTAGTGGTAGGCAGATCAAATTCCAACTATGTTAAGGAGAACGTGAAACAGTAGAAACATTTGAAGTGAAATATTTAAAGTTAGATCCAGGAAGGCTGGGCCTAATTTACAAATCATCGAATGGCCCAAAGGCAACCTGCATATAAATGCTCAATTTTACACTTTAGTTTGTCATCGTCATCAAAATTGATCCTTCTGTTCTGTGCCACTAATACTTGTTTGTAGGCAAGACTTACTGGTGGAATGGAGGTTGTAATAAAAGCTTTTGTCAGCCTGGGTAAGATAAGGCTCAGGCACAAATTGATAGTGCTCTCACTACTCTGAGCTAACTCTCCACAGGATCTCTTTACTAGTGGGATGTATTGCACATATAAAAGTACATATCTTGCTTAAGCTGACTCGTATAGACTCCCTTGACAGCCAGTGAGGAGAAATGGGTGCCTCCATGATAGGAGAGAAGACATAATTGCCCTGTGATGCTGTGCACCTTCCTTCCTGCATAGGGGGTCTACGGAGGGCTTTTTAGGCAAAATTTTTTGCTGGCTAGGTGCAGGAGAAATTGATTTCACCTTCTGGATAAGAAAGTTATTTCTACACTTCGTCTAAGAAAACTATTTCACACTAAGGCATTTTCAGACATTCTCAGTCTAGGGGCTACATTTTGCTTGGTGGTAGATTATTTTGGATTGGCATAGGAGTAACTGAAAATAGATTTTTTGGCCTTTAATGGACAAAGTTTACTTATTATAAAATAAAATTTTGGCATCCACAGAGATATTGAAGATGCAGCCTGAAAGAGCATTCTATTTTTATGAAGACCTCCCCTAAAATAAAATGTAATATACAAATTAGTTTACTAGGATAGTGCCAGAGACAAATATATAAAGAATAAGAGGGAATAAAAGTGTGACATTCAGAGATACTGGCAAAAGATGACCTTTATTTTATGGATGCAGTCACCTAACCTGAATAAATCTGGCTTCTTAGGCAGGGGTCAGTCTTCATTCATCCCACTGACATAGAGGTGATGGAGTGATTTCCCTAGGGAAGGCATTGCAAATGGCAGCAGAAAAACATGAAAAATCATTATAAAATGTGCAACCACTGCATTATCTTACACTGTGATTTAACCCATTCCCGTACACCCGACTATAAACCATACTGCTTTGCAGTGTTCTTGCTCTCTTTTCTCTTTAAGGACAGAGGCCAAACCATAAGCTAGCAGGTGCAGTGGGCCAAATGGCTTTTCTCTGAGCCACATCTTACAGTTTTGTGGTAAGATGTGAGAATTATACAGAATCCTAATGCTACAGGGCTGTCTGCCATTTATTTATTTAATTTTGTTTTCCTTTTGTGTGTTTTTGTTTGTGTTTTTTTTTTCCTCCATCACTGCTGTTTGCACTAGCGGACAGGAGGCAAAATGTAGGGCAGTGCAAAAAGGTCCCATTGTGCTGGTTCTTCTGGAGATGTGTGTTAGTTCTCCAGTGAGTATCGGAGCTTGCTGTTTCAAAGTCAGGCTTCTCTGTGGCATGCTGAGTGCTCTTATCCGCTACCCAGGGCATGCCTTGATTGAGCTGGAATGCAAAATATGCTTTTCGAGGGTTGCGAGAAGACTGTGTCAAACATTGCAGGGTTTATGATTTAGCTCTGCAGTTAATGTTCTTTGGTCGAAATTCTCCAGTTTTCTTCCACAGCGATTGGGTGGTAATTGCTGGGAAAATAATTATGTGTCGTGTTGAGCACTGCTGCTCCATGCTAAGCTGATAACATGTCACAAAGGACAGATTCAAAGCCTGTTGGGTGTGGTTCTTTTTTACTGAACCACTTGGACCTCTGAAGAATGAAGGTGCTGTGATTTTATGTTCAGATTTCAAGAGATTTTCCTTCTTCTCTTATTACTCTCGTCTATTACCTGTCCTCGTAATCGTATCTGGCACTTGATAGCGATGGAAAAGACGAGTGACCGGATGTTGTAGTCTTCCTCATGCCTTGCTGGTCCATTTACAACCTCAGTCCCATTTTTAGCCCCCTGGAACTCATTTTACACAGCAAACATTGACCACACTGCAGACAGTGTGGTGGGAATCTATCCCCTGAGTTCTTATACACTAGTGGGGTGATTCAGGAAAGTACAAAGCTCCTGTGACAGCCTTTACAGATAATAAGACCTTTGGGTACATGTTGACTGGGAGCGAGGTTGTCCCTGCCAGTGGCCATGCTGACCAAAGAGGTCTATGGGGTAAGTGTTTCCTTGCCTTGCCCCTCCATCTGGACATGACCTCCTATGTAGCCCTGTGGGACTTGGTGAGAAGATGGAGATGCAGTTTTTAGGGGCACAGCTGTGGGACATGTCTGCTGAGTTGCCTCTTGGATGGTTGTTGGACAGTGGTTGGATGGCTGAAAGCTCCATGTTGAAGTCTCCTGCCTTTTAAGTACTGCCATTAAGTAGCACAGCCTTGCATTATGGTTATACCTGTGCACTGACGAGCATTATGTCCCCTGTACCCCAGTTTTCAAAGGTTACCAGTTCGTTCTAACAAGTTTATAGGTCATGAGACGTATTTTCTCACACTTTTCCAGTCTGTGTTTGCACCTGTCGGAAGATCTGAATTGTGATACGGCATTTAGGGAAGTGCTATTTGCGGAGCAGAAATTATTTACCTAACAGTGGAATATTTTGCTTAGCTGAGGCAGTCTTTGATCTTTTGTTCTGGGGTTTTAAGAGTCACACAGCCAGTCTCCAGTAGATTGGTAGCCAGAGCCTTTTATAAGTAATCTCCTTTAAAAGCCAATTCACTTTGGCTACCTCAAGGTCTGAAGATTCCTTGTTTATAAATGAGATGATTTTCTGGGAAGTGGATTCACCTTTTAATCTGCATTTGAGCATCCATCTTGCAAATCCATTTAAGCAGCTTGAATTATTTGGCATGGCAGCAGAACCCCAAAGTGTGAGTTAGCTTTCCCGAGGAAGATTTTCACTCATGCAAATTTGGATTTTGAATACTGCCAGTGAAAAAGCAGAACAAAGAAGAAACTCGACCACCTAAACAGGAATTCGTTGTTACACCTGGTCGGTTTGCTTTTTCAGAGTGTGAATGAACCGCTGAATGAATGCACAGAAACACTTCCATACTTGTAGCCACCTATTGTATAATGAATATGCTATAATTCATTTAGAAAAATGAAAATGCTGGAGGGCCCCAGGCAGCCAGTTAAACATTTTCCCCAAGTTCAGATGATGCCTCAAGAAGATCTATTTTTATACCTGCTGACAAATTATGCCTACACTTTTTTTCTTCCTGAATGTAATTCGTGGACAGTTAAGCACAGAGCAACTTTCCATTGCTTTGCTCTGATGTTTTATTGTTTCATGAGTTAAAATACTGTAATTCAGAGAGAAATGTACCAGCAAGACAGGTAGCCAGGTAGGTGCATTATTCTTCTGTAGTCAGATGCCTCATGAATCACTGCCCTTGTAACAATTTTTAATTAACTTAATATGTTTTCTATCAGCAATTCAAAGCAAACAACTGTTTCAGAGTGAGTTACTGACTATGTGGACTTCTCACAAACAGCAAGTAGGCGTATGGAAGAAGAAAGAGTTTAAACAAACTACTTTAAGAAGTGGTGTGTTGCTTGAACTGCCTCTTTCAAGGCTCCTTTCTACCTCCAGCTTCTGCTTACGTAGTGTTAGTAATTTACCTTGACAATTGACGCTCATCGTGTTTCCTGCAACAAAATCTGTAGTGACATAGTGACTTAGTGTTCCTGTATTTGCTGGGAGAGCAAAGGGAATTACGCTGTGCATCGCTGTCTGACCCTCATTATGTATTGCATCTGTTCTGGCTGGGTGTTGCAAGAAGTGTTAATTCCTATCTTGCCATCTGCCTGTCGTAGTCTTTCAAAGCCACAGACACATTTTGCAGTGTTCCCTACAATTAGTGCATTTAATTAGGACAAACTTTTGAGTCCTGTGTCCTGACTGTAGGGTTACAGGTAATGTGAGATGGTATCCAGCCTCTCGCCTGCCTTGTGTGTAGCTGGGTGCCAAGTCCTTCTGATGTCTCTTGGGTGGGAGAAAGTCTCTGGGTCCATGTTTTGCACACGTGGGAAATGTGATCCTGCTTATGGAGGAGCACAGATGGACAGCACGTGCGGGAGTCCTGAAGTCAACCCGTGTGACCTGGCAACTCATCAACACCACAAATCCTGTCCTACCACCTTTGTGTTTTGTTTAATAAACAGGGGAAGGGAACCTGCCCTTTTATCTCTGCCCTGGGAACGTGGTCCCAGGGCTTAGGCTGGAGGGTAGGGTGAGAGGAGGAATCCCGCTGCTTCAAAATCTAGCCTTAATTACTGCCTGTCTCCTGCATGGCTTCCACCCCCACGGCTGGCATGATCTTCAAACAAGGGCCATGGGTGAAGTCTCTGAAATTAAATCAGCATTCATTCCCACCCTTGTGAATGAGAAGCCCCGGTGAGAGCAGCTCCCATGCTGATGGCAGCAGTGAAGTTCGTGAGCCAGGAGCCCATCTCTCTGCTGCTGCTGCTTCCTTTGGGAACACTACTCCTAGGCTGGTGTTTTGGTGGAGGCATCACAGAGAAACAGCTTCCAGCAGAGAGAGAGTGTTTCTGGTTTAGATCACCCCAGGAGAATTTCCCCCGGCATCAGACACCACTGCACAGAGCCAAGCTGTGAGCAGTTCGGCGGGGTGTAGACATGGCATAGCCCTGATCAGTCTTCATTTGTCCCAGGAGAAATCCCATTTATCTTCTCTCTTGCCTGCTGCACCACACAGAGTCTGATCTTACCTGGCACCAGCTTCTCTAGGCAGTTAGTTACCAACAGCGTGGATGTGCTTGAAGGCCACAGCCATCTGGGCAAGGGATGGAGGAAATGTGATTTTGCAAAAAGTGACCATAAACCTTCATGTCAACACTTCCTGACTCAGAAAATCCCTGAGCTCCAAACTCCCATTACAGGAGTCGTCTTCTCTGGAGACATTTAAAACCCACCCGGACACTTTCCTGTGTGACCCACTCTAGGTTCCTGCTCTGGCAGGAGAGTTGGACTAGATGATCTTTCAAGGTCCCTTCCAATCCCTAATAGTCTGTGTGATCTTCTGCAATAAAGAGGTGGTTTATGCCCAAATATCTCTATATGTCTCCTCTTAAGTCATGCTAATCTGTCAGCATCCTCCTTTGGCCCGTCTGACCGAGTCCTGGGCTAGATGAACATTCACTTTCCATCCTGGCTTGGCGAGGAATAGCAGTCTGCTCTTCACCTGCCATTTCCTGGCAAAGCAAATAACAGCTAATGAGCTCACTGTTGACAAAAAATATTTTAAAAGGTGTTTTAAAAAAAAAAAATGGAAGTAAAAAAAATAAAAAATTAAAATACAATTACATTTTCTTCCAGAGGAAACAACACTGTGAAAGCAACTGTATGCACTTTACATAGGAAACTGAGGGAATGTATTTGTAGGCTGCAAATTTATAGATGGGTTTTTATTGATTTTATCAGTTCATTACAAATAACAGCTTTGTCATGGGGAAATTCAGGAATGCACATCTAAAATTAGTGAGAAAATTCGTAGAAGTCCAATAATTAACAAAGGCACTAGGTGACGTTTGTATAGCTGAATTACTCCCATGTATGTTATAATTTACATTAAGCATATTGTATTACTGAATTAGGAAAAGAACAATGGACACACAAGGTTTTTTAGTTTTTTTCTGGTGGGAAGTGGATGGAAGGTTTTAGCCCCTGCTCCTCTGAAGGAGGAACAGCGTCCTGCTGCCAGCGTTCTCTGTCACAGGGACCACTGGACATGGAGAGATGTCTGTGAGTAGCCCTCAATGGGATGTGCTGGTGTGGACACCACCCTGCACAGTACAGCGTGGCTGCTGCTGTTGCTCCTGTCCAGCTGAACACCAGAAAGCTGTTCCCATTGCCCTCCAGGAATGATTAAGATTTTTCCTGAAGCAGGCGTAGCGAGGAAGTGGGATTGGCACAGGTCATTTGGAAACATTTGCTAATGACCTCCTCAGTCTCCGTGCTGAATGCTAATTCACATCATGAATTTCACTTGACAGTCATGCTTGCTGCGAGGAATGCTGACTCAAGATGCCATGAGGTGAAGATGTTGGAGCTAGAAGAGATATTTAGTAAATCTGCATAGGCTGGACTAGTCAGGAAAGAAAGGGATAAAAATTCTAGTTAGAAGTGACATCATTTGGCTTAATGTAATTTTTTTTAAAGCTTTTAAGGATGCCATCACACTGAAGGTTCATATACTATCTGCATCTTAAACCTAAGCTATTAAAAACCCCTTGCATATAGTATCTATATCTAATCTTACTCTGCCAACCAGCAAGTTTCCAGGAAAAGCAGTGAGGATCTGTAATTTAATAGCATTTAATATAATGTGCAATTGATGCCAAGAAAAGAAAATGTAGAATTAGCTGTACTAACTTTGAAGGGCCTGAAACAAAGGGGGAATATGCATGAATAGCTGAAGATTCCTCAGATAATAGTAATGTCATAAATTTAGAATATTATAACATACTTTGTAACACGAAGTAATTTTATATTCCAAGTAGAGAGCAAATATAAAGAGCTTTCCTAGAGCGTGCTGTAGATTAAGGAATTTCAAACAGGCACATCAAAGTAAATCTAACAATAACACCGCCACAAATAAAAAATACGATGGGAAGAAGTTAAAATGTAAAGACAAAGGGCCAATTTTTTTCCCTCATTATCCCGATGTAAATCCAGTGTAACTTTGTTGATCTCTTCCATGACTCCGGGTATAGAGATGGGACTGACAGAGAGCAGGATTTGACTCACGCTTACATTAGAAGTGGGGATACTACAGAGCTATGAGCAAAAAAAAGCCTCAGGGTTTGTAGGAGATAAGAGATTTTGAAAGCAGAGAGAGGAAAGCCCTGGAGGAAATGCTCAGAAAGGCAGAGCTGTCTTTTGCTGTGATGTGGTGGTGTCCTGGCTGTAGGATCCCTGTCTGGGTGAATGATGATCTGCAAAGCACAGGAGAAGTCACTCCAGAAAAGCATCTGGAGAGAGGGATGACTTGTGGTGGGTTTTGAAAACATATGGAGGTTGAGGAGAATGTAAAGCACTCTTAGAACATGGCCTCACTCTGAGAGAAAGCAAGGGGAGGCAGAAGAGGGACATCCAAGGCAACCAGTCCCCTGGGTCATCTACGCGTGTGGTGCCCTTGCCAGCGTGCAGAGCTGAAGGTGGAGGGGGCTCAGGTTGGCAGTATGGCAGCTGTGGTGGGCAGCCCATCTGGCGAGGGTGGTCACAAGGGGGTAACAAAACATCAGCCTCGTGGTGGGCAAATGCAGAGATCTCCAAGCTGAGACTCACATGTCAAACGAAGTAGACAGGGAGGTTATCAGACCGATTGCAGTCAAGGTGCCTGCATGTGTCTCCTGCTGTTCCCAGTGTCAATCACTTTGGACCAGCTGCAGCTTTGCCCCGAGATGGCTGAGCCTCTGATCTTCCTCTGCTGCAGGGCTGATTCGAGGGGGATCACTGGGTCATATGCTGCCACCGCTGCCTCCAAGGCTTCTACCTCTCTCCGAGCAGTTGAAAGGAAACGAGCGAAGTGGCTTTTGCATCCTCAGGGTCTTCAGTACTGCTCGAGACTCCTGAACATTTCAGATGAAATGAATAAATATGCAGATGCATCAACTTACTGTGGTGACTTTAGCAAATGCTTGGAGACGGTAATGCACTGAAGCCTGCACACAATGAACGTAACTAAATATTTTTACTGGAAGCTATTCAGTTGTTACCATCATGGAAATTGTGGTTAAGGTTGACAAATCCTCCTCTTTCTGTTAGTTTTAGTCTCCCTTCTAGTGCCTCTATCATAACAAGCACAGCTACACGTACATAAAAAAGAAGGCTGGGTAATGGTGAGACTTGGCACGACATGGTATTTGGGTTCCACGGCAACCTACTGAAGTGCCACTTGCCAGGTTGCTATTCATCCTGAAGGCATCAGGCAGTCAGTGTATCCCATTGCAAAGGACTGCTTAAAAATAGAGGACTTGTGTCAAACTTAGAGGAAGTATTGACTGAAGCCAGAAGAGGAGTTAGTGCTTCCTTCAGTGTTTCTAATCTGTCTAAATGACCTGCACAAAGAAACCAGCTGCAGACTTCTTATGTTTGCTCTTACCTATAAGTGCAGAGCAGGCAGCAAAAAGAAATCAAAGGGATGTCAGATGTACTGTGAAACTGGGTCACTGCACAGCAAATCGAATTTAATGTGAAAATATAAAGAAAATAGTAGGCAAAAACATGAAATAAATGAAGCTAATGAGAACAGCTCACAAAGCAAGCCTTTGGAATAGCGGTTGCCTGGTTTACTAAAAAGACTCAACATTTGAAAAATCAGTATCCAGGGAATAAATCAAACCCTGAGAAACAGCTAAGGTACCTGACCACATCAGTAGGCTCTTCAATGTGGGAGCATGGTTATCATCATATGGGCTATGGTCAGGGAGTGAAGAAGCAGGATGCGGTATCTGCCCTGATTTACTCAGATTGCCTAATTTTCAGCTGTTGCAGCCAGTCTTCTGAAGGTGTAAGGAAAATTGAATTTAGTCCTTCTTGTGAGGAGAGCTGTAGAAGCTTGTGTCCATTAGGGTAAGGGGAAAGGACCCTGGGAAGCCTTGGGAGAAACCCTGTTACAAAGTCTGTGGGGAATTTTAAAACATCGGTTTTTAAAGTTCTGGTAATATCCAGTGTAGTGCTTGATCGAACAAAGAGCTCCTGTTAAAAGCTGCTGGCTGCTTCAGGGGACTGGGAGGAGGAAACAGGGCAGATCTTAAGAAGGCAAATTTCCCTGATATGCTATGAGAGGCTTAGGAATGCTGCATGCACACCCTAATACACATAGGCAGTTGCAGGTCAAGAAACTCTTTGGGATTTGACAGAAGAAAATAGGAATGGAAAACTGAAGAAATTAATTTTAAATGGAAAATGGCAAAAACCTTTTTTTCTCCCTCTTATTTCCAGATCATGGCATTTAAGTTCAGGAGTAACCTCAAGACACTTCTTCCAAGTGGGCGGGATGCTGCATGCCAAGTTTCATCAGTAAAGAGGAGGCTGAGCAGGGAACGCACCTGCTCATTCTTCTTCTTTAGTCCGATGCCAAAGGATTTTGGGGGTGGGATGTAATGTTGGGCCATAGGGTGGCAAGAGTGGTAAAACAAAGAATCTGTGTTACCTAAATTGGTGATAGCCCCCAACAGGGACAGGGACATGTAGAGAATGGAAGGAGAAGTGGTGCGTACTGGGTGTCTTCACCACAAAACTAGGTTTCTATGCATGTGCAAACAGAGTAAAACATATTTTCAGTTGGTTTTCAAGCTAAAGCCATTGAGGTAGAAACACACTGGTGTTATTCGGTAAATCATAAGCTGCCGCCTTGGAGGAAATAGAGCGTTAAATAGAAAAGCTAAGTGAACTTTGATGAACCAAATGGCCTATGCTTGTTCCATCATTTTTTATTAATTGCACCAGGTGGCTCACTCTGGGCCTTTGAGTGTATACATGAGTGCTCTGCTCTGTCTCTGAATTGTCACCTGGACTCTGATTACTGGAAGCCTAAGGTGACGGTGACAAACTATCCTCCCAGGTGTTCTCTGGTAGAAAGAGATTTAGATGGAGAAGGACCACATAGATACAGAATATGCAGAAGCCCCCAGAGTGATATATGGATGGTGGGGTCTAGGGGATATGGAGTTTGCTGCCCTCCAGGAACCAAGTGAGGCTACTGGGGTGTAAATCAGCACCTCTCATAAGCCACTGTGCCAGGAATTAATCTTCCTTGCTGTTTTTTTCCATGTTGCTTCCCCCTGAGGACAAGATGACTTTTGCACAGATTCTTACCTGAGCGTGGCGGTAAGTGGGGTGGGAGGCAGACAGCAAATGCCTTTCTGCAGCAAGTCTGAGCCCAGCACTCCCCTGCCTTTATTTAAGAAGTGGCTTTTTGGTAGCAATTGCAGATGAACAAGTTTTCCTTTATGCCTTCAGTTTCTTTTTTTGCTGTCACCTCAGATGCTACTGAGCCACCACAGGGATGACAGTCTGTCCTTTAGATAGAGGATGTCAGTTGCCAATGCAGAGTATTGATTTCTGCTGATTGCTAATGAGTAGGCTGAACTGTAACTTGGTGTGGAGAAATGGAGCTGATTCAAGCTATTGGAAAGGTCGCTCTGGCCGATGGAAATTTCCTAGCTAGCGTTTGGCCGTGGGCTTCTTTGGCAGAGGCAGTTCTCTAGGGAAAACTTCTCGCCCTCTCTTTCTCTTGATCACTGAAGCAGGCTTTTATGAGACTGGTGCCTCACCCTGGCATAGGGCAGGGAATTCAAGGGCAGGGATGAACTCTCACATCACAAAATAAGACAATATGACATAGTCATATTTTAAAAACAACTACTTCTGGTCTGGTGGCAGCTCATCTGCCTTCAAAGTAGTATTTACCATGGTTAATGAAGTGTATCTCCAGGGGCAGGCAATCAGCCACCTCCTATCCCTACTGCATATGCAACTCCCTAACCTTATTTTCATGGATATTTTGTCTGCACCAACTGTTAGCTTCAAGTCCCATCTCCTGGTATGTATGGAGGAATTTCTGATGAGTCTTGAAAATACCTGTTCATAATTTGTTAGAATAAGACTCAACTGCAGGGAAAAAAACCCCCACAAAAAATCCCAGAAGAAAAAAGACTGCTTAATGCAAACAGGACGAGAAATTCTTCTATATGAGTTCTAAGCGACAGATCCTCTATCATCCCTTGAGATTTATTCAGCTGAATTTTGATATTTTGATGTATCTCCTCTGTGCTTTGATATATTTTTCTCCCTGTCAGCAAGTCACATCTTAAGCAGCAGCAGATTCTTTGCAATTAGCTGGCATTTTGAGGAGTCACAGTTCCCTTTCCTCCCTCTCTCTCCCCAGTCTTCATCTGGTGTTACTCTTGCAAACTCAGTGGCAACTGGAAAACTAATCCCGTTAACCTCGCTGTAGGATTTATGAAATCAACTTTCTAGGAAGGAAACTTACTTCTTACTGCACGTTGAGACTTCAAAATTACTAACTTCCCTTGAGCTATACTGCTTTGATATCCCTATGATGGATGCTGTATAAAGATAGGTATTAATGTTAAAAACGTTAGTCAAAAATCATATTAGGATGTCATTATGGTCATAAGGGGAAGACTAGTGCTCCAGCTGGTCAGGAACCATCTTCAGCTGCTACAAAGGAGCTGTTCAGATGATCGTGTGTATAACCATATTTTTTTTTTCTGTTCTTCAATTTAATAACAAAAAGGAAGGGTAATCAAGCATCACACTGATCTTTCAGGTCTCTTCTGAAGGGGTGGACAGCTCAAAAAGGTGTCCTCTGCCTAGTCTAGGTGTTCTTCCACCCAGTTGTGTTATTCTGTATCTTGTATGGAAATAATCATTGTTATGCAATGAATATGGTTTAATTTAGAAATCATGTCTATTTTTTATAAAGTATTCTTTCAGCTCATTTTGTGGCTTGGTTTACTAAGTTTCAAGGAGGTCAGATGACTTTACCAAAAGAATATGGGTGCCTAATGCATCAGCTCTGATGAGATCTGTGGTCTAAAGTGGGTGTGGGGACATTACAGATGCTTCAGTCTATGAAAGAGCACTTGAGCTGCCCTCTCTCTACTGACAAGGCAGGGTGACCTGTACAAAAACTCTTTCTCAACATGCTGTAGCTTTGTGCTTTATTTTATCCAAAGGTAAGAAACATTTGCAAGTCACATGCCTCATAACATGGCATGTCTATAGCCAAGGGGTGCTGGTGAGGTGGAGTCCTTGCATGAAGCATGTTGCTGGGCTGATAACACCTTGTCTGCAGCCTGGTATCTTCAGCAGAGGAGCAAAGGAATGCAATGTGGCTTGTAAATAAATTACATCGTTTGGATGGTATGAAAGCTGGCTGGAAATGTTTTGTATTCCTTTCCTGGAGGCTCCTAGGTACACCAAATAGCTGTTCAAGGTCCTTGTTGTTGCTGCAGGGCCTTAAGTTTGCTGATAACATATGTTAAGTGCGACTTCCAAGAAGATGTACCAAAGGGATTTGGCAGCGTGAAACTGTAATTAAGCCTCCGCAGAATTTGGGCTTTTGGGGCTTATAAGTTAACACAGGGAAAACTTGGTGTGACTTTAATGGAAAATACCTACGGTGAACAAAGGAGAGCTTGTAATTAGTTCCTCAGAAACCCCTGCATTGTAGAACTTCGTGGATTTATTTATGCATTTTGGAATCGAGCATTAAACCAGATGAGATGGGCTTCTCAGTCAATGACAGCATTCAACATTCATCTCTTGCACAAGGGCAAAAGGGGACCTGGATCATCAAATCCAGCCCTCCAATATCAGAAGCAGCTGTATGGTGTGATGACACTGGCATGAACTGAATTTGTTCTCTTAGCAACCTTGTAGCATTCTGTGTCAGTATTGGCTCCTCAGCATGGCTCAGGAGGTGAAAGGATCTGGAATGCAGAGGGCTTGCTGGAGCAAGACAGCTGCTTGCTGGGACCCAGATTCATCCCTGCCACCCTCTCCAGCCCACTTACCCTGCCAGGTAATGAAGGAGTCTGGGGCAGAGTCCTGAAGCATGGTAATTTCTCACAGCTGGAGGAGGAAAAAGGCTTAAACTACTGAATGACACCAAATGCATCACTTTATGTGCATGGCATATGTGGGGAAAGATCTTGCTCTTGCCGTCAGATGTGCAATCCATCTATTATGGGATTTTCCCTTAATAACCTATGATCAACTCATTTTTTTTTCTCTGCTTCTATATGTAGCATAACACTGGGAAACTATTGCAGATCTGATGTTAATACACAGATAATCAGCAAGCTACTCAATCACAGCATTCAGATGGCTCTGAGTCTGCCTTGCTGCTTGGCAGAGATAAATTAGGGAATGGGAGAGATATAAAACAATATTTTCAAACTATTAAAACCTGAGCCCACATTTTACAAGTTACTCTACCAATTAGATAGAAGATGGAAGTTTATTTTTTATTCTTTGTATAGAATATGCATACAGATTTGTATGAATACTTGACACTGCTGGCATTTTTTCTGTTAATAAAGCTACTGTTTATCAATAAAAGTGATTAATAGCTGCTTTGTCCCCAAATTACATTAGATCATTCAGTGAAGTGCATATAACTCCTTCCTCTGTATCTCTGGGGAAGCAGAAACCTCCCAGTCTCTTAAAAAAAAAAGATGCAGCAGTTCAGGAGGATGCAGCTTGTGGGGTGCTGAATGCCTGAATCTACAGGAGAGGTTGCAGCAGATTACATGTCTCTGCAGCTCTGCCATCCATATGTTTACAAACTTCCCTGCAAAGTTTTTTGGGAAAGACCTCTGTCTTGTTGCCCCCAAATCTTGTGGGTAAGATGGCAGAATGAAATGCTGGAGCTTGTAGAGAAGCTTGATGGCATCTGAGTTGCTCTTTTCAAGGAAGACCTGTGCCACATGACTGGTTCAAACTCTTTCAAAGTCCCTGCACGACCCTCTGCTAACTGCTTTGCACAGAGGGTTTTGTGACAAAGGTCACAAAAGGAACCTCTTTTCAGGACCGCATTATACACTGATGATGTCTGTGTTAGTAAAGAAATCTCCTAGGAGGTCCTTGGTTTCTTCAGAAGCAACCATGCTAACTGTTGGCATTCAGACATTCGAAAAGGATTCCTCACTAGGAGTAGTTCAGCATTCAGGCCAGTGCAAAACCTGTATATCCTTAAAGTTCCACATGTGCGCCTTAGCATTTCATTCCAAACACACGGCCAAGACCCCAAGAGACATCAGGTCTTTAGTGCATATAGGCTTCAAGCTGGCCTTCGGTGTCACATGAGTTGCCTGAGGATTCTTATCTTTGTTAATTTTCTTAGCAGGGTGCTAGTACAAAAGCTACCATATCTCAGCATACTAAATCCTTTACTTTCCTGATTTTCAAAATGTTTGCTCTGAAGAGGGCTTGTTTGTTCCACTGGAGTTGTTGGAATACGTCATGGTCAAATGCCACCGGATGAAGGGACTTGCTTCCTCCTTAATTAAGAAGCAAAGGGTACCTACTAGTGAAAGAGCTTGGATGAGCTTTTGGGTGATGCTGGGATGAATTAGCTTTTACCTGTCACAGCATAGATCTCGTCATGCAATTGTGGAGTGAATTGTGTATCTGAAAGGGTCGCTAGCTTCTGAGCAGGAGCCAGGGGCACTGGCAGAGTCACTTTTGCAACAGTACTGTCCACCTTTCTCATCTCCATGGCCCGTCAGCCAGACAGAAAAGCTGGTGCCAGACCCAGACTTGTGCTGGCAGACTTGTGTTTACTTCTGTACCTCACTGTGACATTGAGGTACCTTGTTTTGTTCCCCGAGGACGAAGATACTCTGATGCACCTTGGGGCATTGCCATGGAGAGAAGAGCACATTCAGTGCCAGCTACAGTGGAAGAGGTGGCTTGGGACCTATAGTAACACGTTCTTTTATCCACACCCCAGGTAACTACTATAAACCCTGAGCTATGTTCTCAGTCTGGCAATCATCGGGCCTTTTTTTTTTACTGCAGCACTAAATACCAAAGTGTTTAAAAATACCTAAGCATAAACTCATGACCTCTGAGAGTTTTTTCAAAGCAGTGCACTTACTATGTTGCAGTTTTGGGAGATGGCCCAAAAATCTCCCTGAGGAGAGACCAGAATAGCATCCTTAGAAATGTATGTGAGCTGGAAGAGATTTATAAGGATTAAAGAATGCTCGTAGCACTCCTTAAGAAGAGGCCGACTTGCATACCTGAACCAAACCCCAGTTTTTAACGTGAGTAATTTTGAAAGCTTAATGTTGCCTTCCAAACAGCATCCCTCCAGTGTTGTTGTTAATTAGTTGTTAATCTTCTGTAAGGCTTTACGCTTGGGAACACCTCTCTGGGAGAGCCGAAACTGCAGTCCTTACTAGTTTTAATAGCAGTAATGCCATTGATGTCCGTTGGCTTTGGATCAGGCCCTAAATGCATATAATATCAAATTACGTGGTAACTGTGCATTTTCTATTGAACTTGGCAACAACAAAACAGTCTCCCACTGCACATTATCGAACAAAGTGCACTCCATAAAAAAGTAAGTGAGGAAAAGCCTCCCAAGAGCATTTGTGCAATTGTTGGCCACCGCTGCTGCTACTTTCATTATAGGAAATGTTTGCTTAAAATTGCTGTGCTATCGGTGTTGCCCATTCTCCCATCACTACCTGCCATTATTAATAAGCCAGTGACAAAGTTGTGTCAGAAAGTCCCAGGTCTGACTTTATTTACCCTTGAGGGCAGATACAATCTTGGGAGGATGGTCGAATCCTATTATGGCAAACCGTGGCTGCAGTGGCAAGCTGATGAGGTAGAGAAACCCACACTTCCTCATCTGAACGTGTTATTAATAATGTTCCTGAGGGCTGTTCAGTTATTTTCCAGTTTTTCTAAAACGTAAGGCCACCTGCCGTTTGTCCTGTTTAATATGAATGCTCTACTTGTGATGTCCTTCATGATGTGCGAGAGAGATTGCTGTGAATGATTGAAAGGGATTGCTTACTGCTGTCTCTGAACCCAAACAGACCCTGTGATTCTCAGGTTCAAAGGCCAGAAATGCAGCAGATTTGCCACTTGAGGTCACGCCAAGATGTAGCAGGCACTGCTGACTGTGCTCCACTTTGACAGGAATGGAAGTTGCTTAGATTAGTCAGCAACAATGGATACTGGGACCTCAGTGGGGCCGCAGTGGACCACACTGGACAATGATGCTTTGCTTTCAACAAACAGGCAGCAATGCAGTCTTTTCCAATGAGGGCAACCCACACATGACTGGAGAATGAAATTTTTCCATTCAGTCCCCACAAGAGATTAGTTTGCTCAGGAAACAAAAATGCATAACAGACTCTTAAGTCTATAAATGAGACCATATCTCTCTTCCTCATATTTACAACATGGCTAGCTCTGTCATCTTTGATAACAACACCAAAAGGGCTGTTTGCTCAGAAAATAAGCCCTCATTGTTCAGGAAATTACCATTTAAATTTATTTTATTTTATGAAATCTCTACTGTTTGGCTACCCACAGTGTGGGAGCACTGGAACGTATACAAAGCAGCAAGACTGCTGAAGTCTAAATCACACTTTAATAAGGGAATGTCATGTTTCATTTAAAAGTTTCTCCTCACCTTCCTTTTTCATGCCGTCAAGTGAAAATAAAACTAGGGTTATAATTACATCGCTGCCTCCGCTCCATATTATCTGTGAGATCTCTCGCATTGCTTTCCACACCTTTTCCACACTCCTCCCTAGCTTTGCTGCTTGCTTAACAGCCTGTCAGGATCCCGATGCTTCCTCAAATAAGCAGATGACTAGCTGTGGTCCTTGTTCATTATGGGGTGACAAGCTCAAGGGATAAATGCCTACAACATGGAAAGTTTTGTACCACAGGGTGTCAGCCTGACTTGGCTGGGTGGAAAATGAGGTGGCCTGAGCTTCGCCACTCTCTCTGGAGCATGAAATTGGACAGAGACTGACTCTGACAGATGCTCACCCTCTTTGGGATCTTATTGCTGCCATCAGATCTACCCTGCCACATTGCTGCATTATGCTTTTACAAACTACTGTCGAGTATTGCTTCTCCTTACAGCGCTTGACAAACATTTTGGCCCAAGTTTTTCTTTTTAACCAAGCCTTTCTTGTTTTTTTTTGTTTGTTTGTTTTTTTCATTCCTGTATCTTACACTCTTTCTTCCTGCCTCTTCATTTTTTGCTTCTTGACACTTTTTCTCCTTCCATTCTATACCACGCACTTCTTAATTCCTTTTCCGTTTAAATCCTCCTTGTGACCAAGCCTGTGGATCCCCAAAGATTTATAGGCCATTTGTTTCCTGGCCTGCCCTGGGTTCCTAGTTTCCTGTTTTGATCCAAACCCCACACTTCATGGTATCCCCACAGGGTTCCCAGAACTTCAGAGACACTCCATGCATACCCTGGCATAGCTCTCAGGTAACAGGGAACCCAGACCATAGTTTCTGCAGAGATTTTATGGCTCTGTGTCTGCTAAATCCCTGGCCTCCAGGATAAATGGTGTTGAGCCATTGGATCTGTGATACTTAGGACTTCTAGAGTGGGTTTATTTTGGAGAAACGTGGCTGGAGCTGGGAAGAATGGAGCTGGGAGGTCCATTAACTTCACAATGGGGACAACCAGTGGTGCAGAACTTCATCTCAGTTCCTATCCCTTTTTTATTTAGTGGGTTGCAGTTACATTTGTTCTTTGGGAGGACTGCACAGTCATTGCTAGAATTAAACACTGATCCTGAAGTCAGTAATGGTATATTATTAATAGATAATAACAAGATTGTAAAACTGAAACGAGACTCCTGGGTCACTGAGCTTAGTTTTCTCCTACCATAGATGATCACATCATACAAAATACTACCTAAAAGGTAGATAGATACTTTATTTTGAGGTGGCTGATTACATCCTTAAATTAGGAAAGTACACCACTGAGAATGCTCCATTCATTAAGGGATTTTGACTTTGGTACATTAAACTGTGGTTATACAGGCTCTCTCATCCCAGAGATATCAGTCCTGCCTCCAGGAGTGGTGTGCCCAACTTTTTTGCTGCTTCAAGTCGTTCATTCTTGCCATCTCCCTTGAGCGACATATGCTTTCATGGACTTGCATTGCTAGGCATACTAGGTAAATGATGCAACTGGAAGCTAACTTGGCCAGAAGAAAAAAGAAAAATAGAAGGGTATTATCTGAATTGAGAAGATGAGCACCACCATGCAGCTGTATGAACACTGGAGTTAGTACCTTGATGCAGCTGGAAAGAAGAGATGGGGGAATTCCAGAAGAACTCTTGTAAGCAATTTGGATTTAAGCCAGGTTAAAGTGACTCTTTGCTGCCACCTTAAAATTGCCCTTTTTGCTAGCCTTCAGAAGAGACAAGAATGAACCAGCTGCATTTTCACTATGCTTTATCTGATGAAGCTTCTTTCAAGCTTTTCATAAAAGTAGGCAGCATTGTTCTGAGTAAAAGAGAAATGTAGTTTAATGGGAAAAATAGTGGCTGAGCACTTGATATTTAAAGCGAAAGTCATTGGCACGGGCAGGCACACGCTGAATGCTGTGCATTTGTCTTTAGCCCAGGCAGCAGACAGGAGTGCAGAGGTTATATGTGACACAACTGGTTGTTCTGTGATTCTGAAGCTCTCTGATTATACAGGTCTCTTCATCAGGAATAGCTGCTTGAATATATCACTGTGACAAGAAGCTGTATTCTGCTTAAATTGCTTTAAGCTAGTACACTTAGCAATTTACCATGCTTCAGTTTTTAATAAACACTTATCAGAAATATTTCATGGTAATTTTTGATCAGATGCACGCAGACATTCAGTAGCAGCATTCAATGGAAATTTCGGGATCTTTCCCACTAAAGCCTCTCAGTGGGTCTGAAATCATTTGTAGGCAGACTGATCAAAAGGAAACCACTATGGGCATCTAAATATAAAAGATTCAGTTTGTAAGTGATCACAGTCCTTTGTAAAGCCCAATGAATGGGAATTATTTTAAAGACTTTGAACATTTTTTTATTTCTTACCTTGTTTATTAGTATTATCTGTGGCAAGATGCTCAAGCAAAGCACAGGATTAATCTAAGTGATTTGTTGCTTACTGATATGATATTTATTTATTGTATATGAAAGTCCATGGATGTGCCAAACAACATATTATTTACTGAATATAAACCCCATTATTAGTCTCCTGGTGTGCACAGACAATGGGTTGATCTTCAGGAAACCATATGAGCCAACTAAGCCCGCTGCCCTATCTAACATGAAGTATACAGCAGATAATGCAGCTTCATGATAACAATCCTTGAAATGGAATGATCATAAGGACTGATATCCATTATGATTATTTATATTCAAAGAAAAAAAGTACATATGGGACCTGACACATGTAAAAGGATGGAATCAAATTTGAGCCCGGAAGTCAATTGCCAATCCAAAGTTTCCTGGAATTAGAATATTATAAAATATGTTTGATCCTACCCTTGGAGCAAGGACTGGATTGTATCTTTGATCCCTTCCAATCCAATATTTTATGATTCTGTAGAGTCAGGGGAAAAAAAAAATCATGAAGCAGATCAGAATTTCGCCTTGCAGATCAAAAAGGGCAAAAAGATAAAGTGACGCTAGGAAATAGTATCAATGGAAGAACACAAGATACAGGCAAAAGCAGTTTCTGTTTTATTGCCCTTTATCTATTGGTACAGATTTTTCCTGCTCAGTAATTCCCTCCTGTTCTGTGCTTCACATACACTATACTGATTTGCTGATTTTTAGTTGTGGCACTTTTATTGGCATTAACATCACCCATGAGCGTAGCTCACACAGGCGTCACTTTTCAAACAAACACATTTGTGGAAGTGGAATAATGCAGTGGACAAGTACTTGCTGCTTCTTATTCCCATCTTTGAAGAAATACAGCTGTTGCGTGTCACTCTCACGATTTTGAGTTAGTCTTTCTTGCTTATTAGCCATGTTCTACTCAATGTCTTCTGCTTTGTTTTCTGGGTAATTTCTAAGTGTTATGCTTCTTAGTTGCAAAGCACCCGGTAGTTGTAGTTCTCATGGGCAAACAAATGGAAAACCAAAATGCATTCACCTAGTGGTGCCAAGCACGAAACTCATCACTCCTGAATTTAAACATAATGCTCTTTGGAGAGACAAAATGCTGCTACCAGTGCAGCTGAGGCATGTAAATAAAGGAAATCAGCTTGTAAACATACACTCAAAAGAACTATGATGGATTTTCCTTTTCCCCCTCCTTCTTTTTATGAATATATAAGTTTTGTGTTCAATGTCTTTGCCCATACAATGAGCATCTCATATTGATTTTTCCCTCATCACATCCTTGAATAATAAATACAAGTTGTATTAACATAAACCCTACTTAGTATCTTTGTTTGTAAAACAACAGCTTTTCTAATACGCTCTCCATATGTTGACAGACCTCAGAGTGTTAAAATTCTGTTCTTTCACTTTCCAAGTTTTTTTTCTGTGTGCTTTGTGTTATTGTTACAGCCCTGTGCCTGTGGCTGCAAGAGGTGCTTTTGTTCCTGCTGTGGAGTTGCTAGTGCTGGTGCTTACTCTGCTGTCTCCTCTTCCTGGTGAAATCAATGGTTTCAGGTCCTCTTTGATCTGCATTAATTACAGACGGGCATGAAAGCAATGTTAATTGCTTGGCTTCTGACTCCAGTTCTTGTCCTCAGAAATGTGTTTCTCCTCCCATATTGACTTTGTGGATGCAAACAGATGGGTTTTATCCACCAATGGGCCGTGCCCTTGCCAGTTCTCTGTGACCAGACTTTGAGCAGTGCCTCGTTCCGCTCAGTCATGTGCTGACCAGTGCAAAAGCAGGCTCCTTGCTTCAGAATTGCTTCCTGTTGGGTGTGAAACCTGAGCAAATAATTCTCTTGCCAAAGAGAAAGCTTATATTGTTTTCTGGATTTTTATCCCCCACTGTGTAGGTATTAATCTCTCTATTATGGGTGATATTAATAATTGACAGAGGGCAGGAAATACAAACAGTTTTAATCTGAGCTTCATACATTTATTTAACAGCAATGTATTCATTTTTAATGGCATTATGATTTTTTAAGTAGGGGGAAAAATGTGCATTCTCTCACTGGGGTGTTACTGAGGTTTTAAATTCCTACATGGGAGAAAAAGTTCAAACCTGACCTTGAGGCATTTAAACACAATCTTAAATAGTCATGATAATACTAAAACCTACTAATTCTTGTAGAAGTATCTTCAAAGGAAACTGTGATAGGGTGCGATCACTGGAATGTATTTATTAAAGGTCTCTGAATTGCTACCTAAACCAATAACAAGCAAGATAACACCTTAGACAAGCTTTATTAAGTACTCCATTCTTTGAGGGGCAGGTCATAGGCTCTGCCACCATTTACTAGATTTAATTGGCTTTTGGGGGATTGTACTGACAAAAAAATCCAAGGCAACTCCCAAAGCCAAACATGATGCCAGAGTCTACTGTACTGTAGAGTCCACCCTGCTATTCAGAAATAATCAATTTTGTATCTCAAGGTCAGTGCCTCAAACACATTTGAAAATATAGGCTGTAGAAAAGTTTTTTCTGTCATCAGACTTGAACATCCTTTTCCTGTGCTAAATGCTCTCCAGCCCAAACTATTTCATATAAGTCTTTTTCACTGGCATTGAGTAGTCCCTATTCACTGCTCTTGGTGGCACCAGCCTTGTGCTGGTGCTGGTGTTTGTGAAACTGCATGGACAACTGAACCAGGGAACTGGTCTGGCTGAAAAAATAACACTGGAGGAGGGGGGGGGGGCGGGGAAGGGTCATTGGATTCCATGGTTTTGCTCTCTGTGTGGCAGACACAAGTAACTAGAGGTGGAGGAGAGGAGATGCCGGTTGGCTTAAATGAGATTGCTACATGTTGTCTAACCCTAGCCTCAGGATGAAGCCCTTCAATAATGGCATAATTTTTGTTGGCCCTGTTAGAATATAAATTCCCAGATCTGGGTTTGCATAAATGGCCTTTAACATAGCTTATGCAGACCTGGAGACCTAGTCAAACTGTGCTTGATGGCAGGTCAGCTGGAGGTCATTGTCATACAATGCTTACCAGCAGCAATTGTCTCTAAAAAGGTCACAAAGTCATGTTTAGCATCTTTCTAGTTGAGAAGACTCCTTACCATAATCTTTCAAGATGACCCTAGAGAATTTAAACCTTGACTCTTGTGTCTTGGCTGATTCATTCATAAAACATGTGAAAACACTTGCCTGCCTCCATCATGATATGAGAAGCATAGTAAGCAGAGGTGACTGGGGGCTTTCTGTGAAAACACACATTTGTTTCATCAGAATCAGACGTGAGATGCTCTGGCTTAGGTCTTTGATCTGAATCGTTTGACTTTGGGACATCAGCTACAACCTCCTAAGCAAGACAGAAGCTCTAACCAACCTGCCTGCTGTAGGGAAAGGGTGTGTAGTGGGTTGGTGTTGGCATTTCATGATTTTTCAGGAAACAAGATAATTCTGAAGGACAACAGGAAGCCCAGGAAATTTTTGAGGATGGGCAAACATGTTTCCAGATCAGCCTAATCTTGAACATCCGAAAGCCTGCAGAGAGACAGGAATTTTAGGTGCCATGAGGTTTATAAGTGATGATAAGTGGTAACACGTGCACACTGATTTTATTTCCCCCCGCTGATTATCTTTGGCCAAGAGATATAACAAAAAAGTCTACTGCATACTTTGGCATGGAAGTATTTCTATAAATGTGGGCAGAATCTGAAGTTGCCTGCAGCTGACTATGGGTGGTAGCTTGTGTTTATTTTGTGATGATTGTCTCAGGCAAAGTCCTTGGGGGATCAGGGGCTTTCCCAGTTGGAGGTAACACTGTCAGGGCCAAGGTGGGAATTATTCCACACTGGCATGCAATAGAGGTGCTGCCATCTCAGCTTCACAAGGCCTGTTTCTGCCAAGCTTTATTCTTATGAGTAAGCCTTCCTTGGGCTAATTGTCTCATTTGTTTTCACTGGATAGGAAGAACATCTTCATGTAAGTAAGAGCAGACTGAGATGAGGTGGTGTGCCTTCACTCTGGTTTGGCCAGATGCAGAATAGGAGCATGGCTCAGGATCTGTAAAGTTGCTCTAGTGCCAGGTTGTGTTTGAGTTTAACATGCCTTTTTTCATAGCGTATTAACGCAAAGGCCTGCAAGAAGATTAGCTTAAGCGCACTACTTCAGTAATGGGGCTGTAAGGGCTTCCAGATCAGAGCAGATAGTAGTCTACTCAGCTCATAACACAAGTAGTGGAGCTCAGGGGTATGCCTGCCTCTCTGTTAGATATGCACTAAACATCTCTCTCTGTTGCAAGATTAGACAAGACTGCAGCCAACACTATTGCTTTGGAAGATGCGTGCTCCTGCGGTGACAAAATGTTCTTACTCAGCCAGGTGAGATCCCACAGAGAATCTTCCAGAGACCAAAAGCAGAAAACCTATCTTCCCTGAAGTCCACCACTTCCCACTGCAACCGTCTCTACCTAAGCAGGATTGTCAGTATAATTTACAGATCAGGATAAAGGACAAATGGAAGCACCTTCTGAATTAGTGGAGAGCTGGCTAACAATAGAGAACTATCTCTAAATTCCTGCCATTGTTCCAAAAAGAATGATTTTGTCCAGTCCCAGTTTTGCTTAAAGAGAAATATCAAAGGAAGGAGTGAAAGAAAGAAGAGCTATTATAAGCGTGAACACCTTCATTTTCCTCCATTCAGAACACTGAAATCTGTAGGAGTCTTATGCTTGTGTCTGGGAGCAGAATTGGGTCTCATTGTTTGTGGTTTCTCTGTCAGTTTGCTGTTACATTTTTTTTTCTCAGTTTTCACTCCCCTAGTCATTTCAAGCTATTGAATAGATGTGGTGACACAATGGCTTTCCCTACTCCTGCCACTGCCATGATACCTCTGATAATTCTATCTCCTGAACCCCATCTGTATCCCCAGCCCAAAGTTTAAATAGGGCATTGACTGGAGCCCTTTCATCTGCATTTGGTGGTACTTTACTGCTTTGGAGTCATGTTAAAGCTGATATATAGCTCAATCTGCACTGCCCACAAAAGGTAATTGTTCAATTTTATTTTTATAGTCCTTGAATTTACAGCAGGTAGTTAGATTTTGTATAGGCTTATGCATTTCAGATGGCAAAGCCCTATCATTTTAGTGCAAAGGTTTCATGTAGCCACCTGCAGACTGTATTTTAAAAAGTCTGGCAGTTTTTTGTTCTGAGTTCTGGGACAACTTTGCTACACTTGTGGTTTAATGTGATATAGGATTAATTATACCCTATAGACAACTCCGCAGCTTTTGTCTTTGCCTCTGAAAGGAATGCTTTAGAAAGGTCCAACCACATTAAGGGGGGCAAGTATTCTCTATACTACTACTTTGCCATTTTTCAGCAATAGGCTGGCCATTGCTATGTTGTGATGGTTCTGCAGCTTCAGGAATTACATGTGAGTTTTTCCTTGTGATGGGCTATTTCATCTGTAAAAATTGCGTTCCTGGAGTCCCAGGCATATTATGAGCTTTAGAGACTAGCCCAGCCTATGAATACCACCACAGGCCACACTTAATTATTTCCCCCAGAGCAGAAAAACCTTATGAGACACTAAAACGAAAAACAGGTGTTGGCTGTAGTGGAAAACCTGACTTAAACCACCTAGATGAGATGGCAAATCAGCAGAAGGCAAAGCAGTTTAGCTTTTACCAGAGACTTCACAATGTTACTTAATTTAATGGTACTCCATTAAGTAATGAATACTAGAATGAAAGCCTGTGGGTTCTTTCTTGGTATCTTTCCCATGCTAAAGTCTCATGTCTTTCTCTAGTGGCCCACTTCAACATTATACAGGAACAAACACTGCCTGTTCTAATGCTGTAAGTGAATTTAATCTAATATCCTCTCACCAGCAATGGTCAGTGCATTTGAAAAGAGTTCTGGGTGATCCATATTGGTGCTAATGAGAAGATCACTTTAAAAACTGTCAGTTGGAAACATGTATGTCATATAAAATCCCTTAGGCTTTTCCTTCCTGTATTTTGGTTGCTGCTGAAAGGTTAAGCATAAGTAATTTTGTCAATGCTAACTGTTGCTCTTGCCTCTGTATCATTAATAAATCCAATAACCACAGCTCTAGCGTGGAATTTTTGGACATCTTGCTGTTAATCTTTTGCCACAGTAAAAGCAAGCTGACTATCTTTGATCTCCATCTTTTAGCCGCTTCCCAATGCATGACGAAATGTCACCTCTCATCCCATGACTACTCATTTTTCGTAACAGTCTCTAGTGAGGGACTTGGTCAAAAGCTTTTGCAAGTTTAAATAAATGGCCTCTGGTTGTTGCTAAGGGACAGGGTATTTCAGCTTTCCATGTGAATTGTGTGAAATGAAAGAGTATTTGAAGGCCAAGCTTTCTTACCGGCCAGATACAACCACAGGAGGGAGATTCATCTCAGCTGCCTTTAGCTGTGTACACATTGGCTGTCTAATCCAAGTTAGGTATCTAGGCTATGTCTTTAGTCACTGTAGAGGGAAAGAAGTACCTCCAAAGAGCAATTAATTTCATCATAAAAAGATGTGTTTAAAGGTTTCATTTGCCGAGATTGACAACTTTGATGGCAAATCTGTCTTAAGTAGCTTCCACTCCTGAATTTGTAATTCCTCCCTTTGGATGTGCTGGTATACTGTTTCTGGGGCCATGGTAGAAGAAGGGAACTACATAGATTTGGCTTATTTTTAACCTCGTAAAAGACTTTTATGGAAATTAAGGATATGGTTTCACAGGCAGCTGAGCTGATTTAATGGCTAATTAACACTGAAAGGTGAAGGTCTGGGTCACCTTCTCTCCTCCTCTCTGACAGGATGGTCTGCTCCTCCCTTACATGCCCAGCCATGTGTTTCCATCCTCTGTCTATGTCGGCACGATGCTCTTATACTTGCATGATAAACTTGTCAGGGAAATAATTGAACAGTAAATGAGCATTACCAAGCATAATAATTTTTTTAGCTACATTATATCCTTCATTTTGCTGTTGTTGCACCTATCAGAATGGTAGCACTGGTGGAGAGAGAGGAGGGTGTGGTGGAGGCTGGGCCAGACTGCTTGGTAGAAGTACCTATTTCCATGGATGCAAAATGGCAGATTGTACTGCGTGAGAAGCTTTAAAGCAGGTTTCCCAACACTTTACCCAGATATTCAAAACCTAACTGGACACAGTTCTGGGCAACTTGATCTAGCTCACCCTGATTGAACAGTGTTTGAACTAAATGATCTCAAGAGTTCCCTTCCACCCTCAACAGTACTGTGGTGCCATGGTTAGGGTCTGTCTCCCACAAAGGCTTTTTGTCTGCTTATCAGATCAGTGGTAGACTTTAAAGCCTGGTCCCATAAACATCTGTAATGGCACAGTTGAGAAGTAGCAAACGGGACCATGGGAGTGTGAAAACTTGGCTGCGGGTGGTAGGGAATGGAAATTTTATAAACTATTTTTCCTGCTGCAGTCATCATCTTGCTGAGCAACCTTTATATAGTTTGGAGCAATTTTATTCTATCCAGGCACCTATTTCACTTCACTGATTTAGGGGTAGACTTGATTGGTAGCTTAGATTAAATGGCTAATTTTCTGATGACTGAAGGTTGGCAAGATGACTGTTAGCGTAAACTGCTACCTGTCAGTGCTACTTGAAAGCCCAGGATGCAGCAGTTGTGAAGGGTTGACTAGTGTAGCCTCAGAGGGCTCAGGGAAAGCCTTTCATAATATGGTAAAATTATTTTACTCCTGGGCCTGGTTTTTTGATGTTAATGTTATGCTTGGAAACCTCAGCTGATCATTGCACTTTCCTGATTTCCTGTCTGTAACCGATTTAAGTGGGGACTCCATTAGGACATCACAAATGATGTGGTAATTTGGTATGCTCAGAACCTCTTCACTTATTTAAAAAGAGTTAAGGCAATGAGTGAGTCATCCATTATTTATTGATAGCACTTAAGAAAGTGCTGTAGTAGATGCTGTTGCGAATGGATGTATCATGTGATTTAGAAATCAAAGTCTATGGGGGACACTTTCTGAAGACTGTTTCTAAAGATCTTTCAGAAGGAAAAGCTTCCAAGTTTTTGCCAGCTTTGAAAGAATTGCTTTGGAAGCTCTTTCTAAGTTGCATGAATGGCTACTTTCAGATGGCACCAAAAAGCCACATAAATTCCTCTACATCCTCAGACACCCACACGTAAATAATTCTCAAATGAGAAAGGCCGGAAGGTAGTTAAGCTATCTTGTATATAACCAACCTTTCTTTATGTCTTTAGGGGTGAACTGTATCCCTAGATCAGTGTCTAGGAGAGAACAGGACTTAGAGCCTAGCCTCTCCACTCCACCTTCATGGCTTGCTAGTCTTCGGGGTATTTCCAAAAAGCAGAACCTCCTTAGAGAGGCTGCGAATGTGGTCACAGTAAAGGAAGGATTCAAGAAGAGGTAGCCTTCCCTTCTCTATCTGTAGAGGCCTCAGTCACAATGTTTCTTGCCTTCTTACCCAGTCAGAGGTGTATTGGAATTTGACCTATGTGTTACTGTCTAATGACAAACCTACTCACAAAGTTCCTTTCTTGTGCTTAGTATATCTAATACCAGAGAGAGGTGGAATGTATCAGGTATTTATGAGGTGGAGACAAACTGATAACCGATGGCCCTAGAAGCAGTGTAAGTAAGTTACAAAAATATAGGGCTAAAATATTAGGGTTGGGACTCATTATCCCAGCTTTGAATGCTTCCAGCATGATGATTTTGTCTGAAATAGTTATCTAGACACTTTTTTGTACTCAAGGCAAAGAAGCAGACACCGCTTGGCTGTGGTTCATCTGGCCGATTTTAATCGTCTTGCTTTGGTGCAGAAACTTCTCATTCTATCAGCTGACTATAATGAAAGATTAGGTGAGCAGATCAGATGAGGACATCCATGTGGAGGTAAAATGAGTCCTCTCTTAGTGTATACCAACCACAGCACACATATGTGAGTGCTGGTCTACCTTTCTCTGTGTGTGGGAAGTCAGTCTCTTCCATAGAAATTGGAATGCTGTAACCCAGAAAACATAATAAAAACTTGAATTAAACTGGCTTTCAGGAAATGAGAAAATCAGTGTGTGGCTGGAGGAAGAATATAAAGGAGGAAACTTTACTGGTTTAAAAGCACCAATACAAATATAAAACTGCTGGCCTGTTCTTTAGACTCCTGGAAAATAGGTCTAGCCTGTTGTTCTTAGGAGCATTTCACTAAAAAATGCAAACCCATTGCCAGGTGAGACATTTGTTTTTAAGTTTTTGCACAATGTGGAGCCATTGAAACTCATATTCCTCTCTGCTATTTGTATATGTTGCAACACTCCTATGTATCTTACCAATGTGCAGAAGGGTCAGTAGGAGCAGCCCTCAGCCAACTGAAGATTCTCCATCTGTACTTGGAAATTGCAAAACTGCCATGTCTCTGTACATAATTAGTTCAAGCACTGTGCCAGACTAATGGGACTACATAGCTTCCAGATTATATCTGATTGGCTTGGAGAAATGGAGACATCAGAAATGTAGACATCTACTCTGCTGGCCTGAGAAATGTCTGTGATACCAAACACTTTTTTTTTGTTGTTTTTCTTTCTGTTGAGTGTTGTGTAAAAGAACTAAATGAAAACCGTCATTAGTGTGATGAGGTTTACTTTTTCTGTAATTGGTCGTGACCCAGCACTGAAGTGCTATGCTTGCTCTTCAGTGGAGATTTGAACATTGCTATTGGGGTGTATTCCTCTGTAAATATCACTATATCTGTTTTGTGCAGTCAGTCTTCATTGTTATGCTGAATCGGTATCTGAGTAACACTGAAAAAAATTGTTGTAAACAGGAAATCATAGGAGGTAAATTCGAGGTACCTTTTTAGTTTCTGTGGTATTTTGAAGGACCAGTTGTTCTGCACTGTTGCAGTTTGTCTTAATGCATAGCAATATCAAAAACAATCAACCTCAGAAAATACCTGGTTTTCATTGACAGAAAAAAAATCATGTAACTGTTGTGGTTGTTTTAATACCGGTCTTTTGTGCTTTCATAAAACCTGGATATTTTCAGTAAAGGCTTTCTGCCTTCAGCCACCCATAACAAACAAAAGAATATGTTTAACTATTCCCCATCTATTTTTACTGTTGATGCTGGAGGCCCAGAGAGTTATTATCTCCTGACTTTTCCCATGGCAGAAGAGATGATGACTAAAACAACCCCTAATCTCAGATTCCTATACAGCATTTTTTGGACCTTTCTGAAGCTTTGCCTATGTGAAACATTTTTAAAGCAATGAATCAGAAAATACTGCAGAAATTAGTAGTTTAATGGAATTCTATCACCTTTTTTTCTGCTGAAGTCACTGGAAGTGCTCCCATTTCTGTAAGTAGAAACAAGGTTTCATCTATACTTTTGATGGTAATACTGTGTCTATAGTTTTGCCATGTGTAATCTTTCTATGAAGAATGTTATTGTGAGAAATTTAATTTGCGTCTTCCATCATTAGCCTGTGTAGGAAAACAACCCATAAGTACTGTGGACTGTGGTACAGCGGGTTAACAAAATCATTTGCATTGTATCAAAGACTAATGATATGTTCTCAAAAAAGTTTCAAGCCTGTCAAAACCTGCTGATGTAATTTTGTTAATTTATTGTAAAACATTATGTCCTGGACAGCCTGCTTATGCATATTTTCAGTGACCTCTTACGGAGCGGGAAGAGAAATGTACCTAGCAAAACAGGTAGGCTCCAAGGAGATGTGATCAGACAGCATCAGCCTTCTTGGAGCTGAAGGAATTGGGACTTCTGAGGAGTCACTAATGGGAAGCTCCTGTTTTTATTGATAAATAGCAATATGGCCCAAGTGTGGCAATTCGGTGCTCAGGTGACAAATGACTAGAAATCGACCTGTCAAGAACAACCATCCAAATGACTTGGAAAGCCTCAGCATCTATTGCTGCTGCAGGAAAAGCTGTGCTTTGGACATGACCTTTTCTTTAACAGGAAAGCCCTAACTGTAAGTGGCAAAGAAGTGATTATATGGTCCAAAGTGTCTTGATGGGTGAGGCTCCTTGACAAGAGGGACAGAGTTTGTCTCAGTTGACTTCAGCTCACTGAAGGTCAAACATCTCCTCTAAAGCTGTGGTTCCTTGAATATTTCTCTTGGCAGTAGTGCTGCTTGAAAGCGGTTCTTGCTCTGGCTGCTCATTCTTGCTCCCAGGTTTCTCCTTTTGATGGGTCAATACTGCTCTTCATGTGGCTATGCATTGAAATGCATTAACCTAGTCTGAGGGAGGGGGGGAAAAAACATAAACAGCTTTATGTTTCTTTTTTTTTTTTCTCCTAGTTCTGTCATCTGATTCACAGAATGTCCTCTCAAAAAGCTGGCCCAACGTCTCTGAAAAGCAGTGAAGTCTGAGGTGGAAAGAGAGAGAGTGGGAATATTGTGTGTTGCCAGTGACAAAACTGTAAATTGATGCTTAAGATACCCATCTCAAAGCATGGGATGAATCACATTCCAGAGGTGCTTGTCTCTGTGTTGACCGTAGATACAGACTAAGCAACTAACTTAGGTGAAGGAACCCATTCAGGTGCCAAAACATAGATGCCAACTAGCCATTGTGTGCTTTAGGGTATTCTTGGCCTCTGGCTGACTCTCTGGAGGGTAAGTCCTGTGTTATAGCTTCCAGGCCTGTGTAAATATCTTGACGCTGCAATGATATCTAAAATGGCACTAGGTGGGTGTGTCTGGGCACCTGAATTGCTCTAAAAGTTCAACTTTAGATGGTTATATCTAACTTCAATTAACTAAGTGTGTGAAGATCTCTTGTCTGCATGTGTGTACAAAGACCACACATGTGGACCTTCTTTCCCAGCCTTTATCACCTAGTCTGAAGCAGTGCACAGGAAAGCTCATCGTGTCTGTCTCCTAGTGAGTGATGGGGAACAGAATCCCGAAAATGAATGTGAAACCGGTGCAGCCAGGGGTAACTGATAACCCATCCCTATTTTTTTTTCCTAGTGGCTGGAAAAAAATAGGAAAATAGCTTAATTATTCTTGCATGAAGTTAGTTTTTTAATGTTTATGCAATGGAATAAAGCAAAAACTTCTGAGGGAGGCATAGATTCCAAAAGACATGACTGAGGAGAACTTACAGTCTTGCACCTCTCACCTCTTTGCTACCCTTGGTATAGACGTAATCCGTAGTGTTGTGAGCATGCATCTGTGACTTCCAGCAGCATCCCCCAGAAAGAACAATTATTCTACTTGTGCACCTGGAAACCAATTTTCTGCTGTCCTGAACTAGCAGTAAAGCATCTCATATTACTGGCCAGTAGACTTGAAGGTTTCACCTGTTCCCATTCTGTCTGTCTAAGAGCTCTGTAAAGGGGGAAGGTATCTTTTATTCTGTACTACAGGAGGGAAATAAGGAATGGAGGAGTTTCTTACTCCCTTGCAAGTGTGTGTGATCCAAGCTGTATTCTCAGCCTTTGCACATTTTAATTCATTTGTAAAAGGTTATTTTTACTAATGAACTTTCTCAGAAATTTCCCGCTTTCTTTACAATATATCCATGGAAGGCCCATGTGATTAAAATCCTTGGGCATGCTATGGAAGAGGGGACCTACCGTAATTATAATGTGTTGTTCACTGACCATTAAATAAAGATGAAATGAATTGTCCCATTTTCTGTCTCCGAGGCTGGTTGTTTGAGCATATTACTCATCTGGGGAGAGTGCATTGTATTGCCAAGGCTGAGAGCACACACATTTATCATTAGTAACAGCACAGGGATGAGTTGCTTTCCTATAACCTTGTCTTTTGTTTGTGAGATTAACTTGTTTTCAACATTCCAAGTTCAATGTTATGCAACAATTCTACACTCAGTCATTTGAGAGCTGAATATGATTTTCCCTCCTGTAGAAGTACAGGGTTTTCCTATCTTGGGCAGTATGTTTTTGAGATTTTAGGATTGTTATTTACTACTGGAATGGTTTATCAGGCCTTAAACACAGGGGAAGGTAGAGTCTTTCCTCTATACAAGCAGACACAAGCTCTCTTTGCTTTTTCGCATTGGATCTATTTTGTTTGCCAGCGAGAATATTTTATCTGCAGTGTTTATGGACTCAGGCATCTTTAATCCAAAATCTGACATTACCTCAAACCCCATATCAAAGTCTTGATAATCTGTTCTGTGGTGCCTGCTGAAGCCCCTTTGATTCTTGCCCTTATTTTGAAGTCAGGTCTCATCATTTGGGTGTCAAATATGGATTTAAATGCATGATGTTGTTAACCATTTTGCTTATAACAGTGATGGGTTTGTTGAATTCAGTGACAAGATGGAGAGATGGAACAAAGGATCAATGGAAATGAAAATGGTTGTTTATTCTGCACTGTCTGGTATGGTGCCATGATGGAGGTCTCACTTTGTTTAGTGCTTAAAGAGACTCCATGGAGACTTCTTAAAAGTGAGGCATGGGAAGGTGCATATGAAAAGGAGGGAGAAGAGTTTCACTACTATCTTTAGGTGTTTGGGTCGAAACTTGTCACCTGATTTCCAACTGGAGCTCCTCCAGAAGTCAAGTTCCAAAGACATCAGTGAGTTTGATCCGTGGTCCCTTACCAGCCATGACACTGTGAATCTATGGAAACAGGACGTCATTATTAGGCTCAGATCTCCAAAGAGCACACTGGGGAGCACATTGCCTTTCCCTCAGCTGCTGCAAAGAAGATGGCTTCTAGTTTCTAGGTGTCTATGTTCATCCACTATGGATTCTCCACTTCTGCAAATGAACTAATATCAAGGCAGCAATTAATTAGTGCTCCTGGAGCACTCCCCAGCACCTCCTGGTTTCTGTGTGAAAGAGGACAGGGAAGTGTCTATGAAGAAAATGATGATTTTATTCCCAGTTTCATGGAAGACAGCACAAACTGCCAGTGACACAGGTGAGGAAACACATCTTCCAAGTGAGGAGGGAAGGCAGCGGCTGCCTCACGTCCAGATGGCCTCTGGACAATGAGTATTACATTTATTCCCTTGGAACAAAGGATCCAAATTCTTAGTGCTTATGGGGAAAAGGTTGGAGACAGCTCCAGGGCACTATGTGAAAGGAAATAAAAAAAAGCAGTTGTAAATTATTACAACCCAGTGCGAAAAAAAGGAAAAAAAAAGCAGCCCATTGTCTTTTATTACAGTGCTAAATCAATAGGAAAGGAGGTGGGTGATTTATCAAGGTGGAATCCACGTCACTTACAACACCCAAATTTGGTTTCATTAGAATGTCAGTTTTCTGATCAAATGATTTTGCTTTCATTAAGTAAGTAGCCTTTATGCAAATGCAACCCTCAAATGCACTAGTTCCTGCTCACAAGTGTAAATTCCCATCTGCATGGAAATGGAAGAGTTGTGTAACTCTTCTTCTCAAGGTGAACACAACTAAATGTAAAAACCCTAACAAACCCGTGGCCCCCAGGTTTTTTTTCTATGGCCACAGCTATAACTAACAATGCTTAATGCTCTGACTGGCTTTTTTCCCTGTTGCTGAAAGCCAGCAACAAGGCACACACAAGCATAAATAGCTGATCGCAAACAGCAAAAAGAAAGTTGAACTAAGATATTCAGCAAAAGCTTTGTTTAAAATTAGGTGATAGGCAATTCCAAGTATAGAAAGAATATTGTTTTAAAATATTTTAAGCTCAGCTGCATAATCAATATTCCCTTTTCATATGCTGTCTATACTGTTTTAATGCTCTTTCTGTTTTCATTAATCCCTGGTTCTCCATAATGCTGTGAACAGCTTCAGCAGATATTAACACATTCGTACAGAAGGTTGCCTCAGCAATTCCACCTGTATAGATTGAAGGCAAGACAGGGACAATGTGTGGGCAGCGATGGGAATCTCTTTACAGCTAGGTAGGTATTTTGGGAACAGGGAGAAATGATTTCATAGAAGCTATCATGTTGTTGCTTGGTTATGAAACATCCTGAAATGTAATATTGGTATAATGTAATAACATATCTTATCATCAATTTTTAAGTGTTTGCAAAATGAGAGGCGATCAGCTCATAGACACTATGTAGGGCCAGGTGTGTTTTTCTGCCTCTGCTCAGAGGGTCTGCGCTCCTTCTGTACTAGGCATGCTCCATCAGCTTCCGCAGGTGATGTTTATGAGAAGTGGTGTGCTCATGACAGCTGTGGTGTTATATTCTGGTGCACGGACAGAAAACACTCTTTGAAGGTGAACTTCCTTTTTTACTTTCAATCCTGTGTTTATCAGGAACTCTGGCTTCCTCTTCATACTTACTGATGAATTGACCTGGAAGTCAAAATATACGGTTCCTTCTTTCTGTTTTATTCTACTCACTCCTTAAGCACTGCAAATGTACCTGAATGGTAGATCTGTATGGAGGGGACATGGGCTGAGTGGTTGGTATCTGGAGGAGAGAGAGCTCAACTGCACCACAGAAGTAACCCAGCAGGTGCTGGAACTGCGGCATGGAGCCTGGGGAAGTATTAAGGCTTCCTGAGGGGCCATTAGAGCTTTGCTGAGAAGAACACAACCAGTGGAAGAACCAAAGACCTGTAGGGAAGGGATACTGGCAAGTTGTTTGGAGCCAAGAGTGAGATGGATTACACCTCTGCAAGAGCTGGGTATATTGTTTTTTTTTTCATTAAGAACCATTGACTATACAGGTCCTGGGAGCATAGTTACAGTGCAGGGACTGAGGTGGCCCTGTCCAGGTTTTCTCTAGAAGCAAGACTCCAGGGCATACCAGATGGTCACTTAAACTGTGGTTTCCACAGGTTGTGGATATTATATTTAATAGTGGTTCTCTTTTCCCTCTTTTCCTAATCGTTGTAACATTTGCTAAAAGTTACAGAACAGCTTCTATATAAGGACTAAGTGGGTAGAACTGAAAAAGAGTTTACTGAAAAGGTTATGTGAAAGACTTAGAAAATAGTGAATTATAAGGAAAAGAGAATAGCAGACTGTCCCATTCATTATAAAAACTAAAGTGCATCAAAGAGTATTAGCAGGCAGCGAGTTCAAAACAAGCAAATGTCTGGAGACATTCAAAACCTGCCTGGATGCGTTCCTGCGTGATCTGCTCTAGGTTCCTGCTCTGGCATGGGAGTTGGACTCGATGATCTTCCAAGGTCCCTTCCAGCCCCAAATATTCTGTGATTCTGTGAAAAGACAGTGTTTCTTTACACATATAGTGAGCAGCCTCCATAGCAATTGCTAAAAATGCTGAGCTGCCTCTTTTATAACAGTAATTCATGGCAGAAAAAATCCCCAAGAGCTGCTGAGTGTAAGGACATTGCCTTTGGCTGGAAAAGTCCTTGAGCTGCAAAGTGTGCAAGCCTGGAGGAATGATCTAGAGAAGCATCTTTACCTGCTTGCTCTGTTGTTCTTCAGATGGCCAGATAGGTAACTAGAAGGATCTTTGATCTGACCGAGTAAATCTGTAATTGTGATCTTAAAGTTCAGGAAAAGTTTCTGTCCATCTGCATCTGTTTCATAGACTCATCCATAGGAGGGTCAGCTTGAAGCCTTTTTCAAAGATTTTCTTGTTCTTCCACATGCACATTGCTGCTTGCTGGTTTTACCCTATGGGTGCATGCTACCGTTGCTATGTCTGGGGAGACTGGTGTGCGGAAAGGAACAAAATCCTGTGTTTATTCTTTTGAAGTGTGTTTGTTGTGCGTTTTGAAGCATGTTTTTCCTTTATTCTCTCTCTTTTTTCTTTTTCTTTTTTTTTTTTTTTTTTCCAATCATAAAAACACAGCCGTACACTGATGAGCTAAGTGCACTGGGCTTACTTGTCTATTTCTGTGCTAGGGAAAGACGTGGAAAGGTAAAGATGGCACAAGCTACTGTGGGGANTTTTTGAAGTGTTTTTTTTGTGGTTTTTGAAGCATTTTTTTCCTTTATTCTCTCTCTTTTTTTTTTTTTTTTTTTTTTTTTTTTTTCCAATCATAAAAACACAGCCGTACACTGATGAGCTAAGTGCACTGGGCTTACTTGTCTATTTCTGTGCTAGGGAAAGACGTGGAAAGGTAAAGATGGCACAAGCTACTGTGGGGAATTCTTGGGTCCAGTGTTTTCCGGGGTGTATTGCAAGGCCTGCCAGCTGCTGATATGAAGATAGCCACTTCAGAGCTGCTTTAATTTTTGCTTATCTTTCTAAATGCTTTGCGAAACAAGTAACAGGAGAGCAGCACACTCCAGTTATGCTCTTGATACACTCCTTATCCTGAGGACTATAAGTGTGACAGCCTTTATTCTGTCTGCTCCTTGTGTCTGCTCCTTGAGGAGGCATAGCAAAAGAGAGAGAGGGATGAAGGGAGGGGAGTCTCGTGGAGGTAGCAGGAGGGTTGTTTCTCTTGTTTTAAAATATCTTTGGGATTTTTCTTCCTTCTTGTATTTTCCTATTTATGAAAATGCAGCATCTTGCTGGTAAGCTAAGCTCTCTTTGGTTTGTCAGAGTAGGATGAAATTTCTAGCATAACAGAGAATCAAGCCTGCTAGACTGCTGCAGGCAAATTGAACATTGGTCCAGAGATTCTCAGAGCTGCTTTGTCTCTGTCACTTGGAATTCTTCCATCCTTATCATCATCAACTCACCCTCTGCATCCCACATCCATTTCCTTAATTCACATCAGAAAAATGAACAAGACAAAGTGTCCTTCCAAAAATAAAATATCAACCGGCAACCCACTGATGTGTGATTTCCTTCCTCACCACCTCTCACTCTCAGAAATGTTTATCCTTTCATTCCCCCCCCCTCCCCCTAGCCTGCCAGGAACAGCCACTAAGGCATTTGACTTTAAATGATGAGTCTGTAGCTAGGAAGGGCAAGAGGGTGGACTCCTAAGTGTTGCTGGGAGTTATTAGTCCAGGTTAATTACTAGGCGAGTTTATGTGGTGAGCATCAATCAAGGCTTAGGCACAACAGATTCTGCTGTATAAACTGGCCTGTACCCAAACTGCATAAGATTACTTTCATCTTAGTATTATTACTATGTTTGTCAGCTGAATATATAGCCCAAACATATTCTGAAAATGGGAAACTCAGACAAAACCCATCAAATATCCCAGGACCTTGAATGTCATTCTGCATATCAAACAGAATAAATTTGGACTGCCTGAAGTGAGTGCTAAATTATAAAAATTTGGGATTGATCGGAAAAGGGCTAGTATTGGAAAGGTTCTAGTAATGGATGACAGCATGTTGCCTTTGCTTAGGGTTACTGAATGTTTTCAAGGAATTATGGAGTGAAGTGGGATTGGGCCAATATGCTAGACAAGAGCATGCTTGTGGCACTGGTATTCTCTTCATCAAACCAGAGTCTCTTTGAAACACTTGGGAACAAATGAATATTACTTCCTGTTCCCTGGAACAGACTTCTTGAAAAGGCAGTGTTTGTCAAGTAAAAGTGATCAGCTAATCCATGATAATAAATAATATTTTTAACTTTCCATACAGGATACAAAACCATCAGAGGGGAGGAAAACTCAAAAAAAAAGAAAATGCTTAGAAAAAAATCAGTTGTCCCCTTAAAGATGGCGCCCAGGCCAAGGATACAACATGGCTTCATCCTTCCCCATCATAACATTTTCCTTGTCTCCCAGTTGTTCCTCAGCATTTCCACTTGAGCCCTGTGGAAAGTATCTTGTCTGGCCCAAGCGTAGAAAGAGGGGTAGGGTGACAGTGGGATGGCTCTCAACCCATCTCAGCTTCATAAGTCAGAGAAAGGTGTGTGAGGTGTGAGCTGGACTTTCTTCTCCATTTCTTTAAGCACCTGTCCAGGTGTGGTGGCTTTGAATGCCCATCCTCAGTGAGGCCATCACAGAAGAGACACTGGGTCAACTGGGATTGCAGGTGGACTTCAGCCCTGCAGTAATGCACTTAGTGAACTAGATGCAAACTTTTGCTAAGAGAAGGCCTCTGAAATCTGAAATTATGTAAAATGAATTAAATAGCAACCAAAGGCTATTAATGAAACTCAGTGATCTGCAGGTTAACCAACAACCAAACATATTTTAAGAAGACACCTGAAGAAAATCACACTCAGGCTATAAAAAGGCACACAGACTCACCCTTTACTTTGTAAAACCGCACAGTTTAAACTTGGCGTAGCACTTTCACAGCCGTAAGATGCAGAGTGCACAATAGTGGACTGGTAAAAAAATCGTGGGGCGCACACACAGCACCAGTGAGCAGCAGCTGGGTGGATGTGATTGCTCCTTGCCATGGCGTGCCTGGGCAAGAAGATAAAACACTCCACATTTAGTCTGCCCAGTGATCAATGAGCCCCAAATCAACAGCCCACGCTCCGATGGCTCTACATTCAACCCTGCCAGCAGCACAGAGCAGAAAATCTGCTAAATGTCTGCCTGGTTCAATCGGGTTTTCCTATTAGCATTCCTCTGGCGTAAACCTTGGGCAAGTGCCACATGGGTGGGGGTGGGTGGGAAGAGGGGGAAGCCCAGGCATTGTTGTTGTGACGGGATGGCGGCACGTGGTGGCAGGGACATCCTCTGCTGCTAGTAGTGGAGAGGAGCAAAGGCAAGGGTAGGAAACTGGATGGAGGGGAAAAGCAAGGGAGAAGGAATGCTAGGGAGGCACCATTCATGTTTTCTGTCACTGTATCCCCTGCCATTGCAGATATCATGTCTCATGAGGATGACAAACTGTGCACCACATTCTGGTGCTGCAGCCTGAAGAAGACTTCAGCTAGAAGGGCCAAAAGCATTTGAAATAGTCCCCTGTGGGGCAGGCACCACAGGGCACCTGGGGAGGCACATGCATGGAGACTGCAATGGCTCTCTCCCCGTGAATCTGATTCCCGTGTCTCTACTCCATCTTCCTTTCCATGGGAAACAAAAGCCAACATTCAAAATGCTGTAAAAAAGACTCGGAGACTATTTTATGGATTTGTGTTATAGGGAGAAGGAACTGGAGCTGGGAACTTGGAAAAGAATGGTAATGTAGGGACCCAGCTGCCTGGAACTTTTCCATTTGGCATTTCTTGTAAAAATTTCATCTTTCATCGTGAAAATGTGGTTATAGCCGCATCTTAACAGTGAAGTGAGACAGGGTGGATGTGCCATGCAGAGATGGACCAGAGGCAGTGTCTACCATTCCTCCTCAGAAACCCTGTTCTCCAGAAGGGAAAAGAGGTGGATCTGGGTGGATATCAGAGAAAACCTCATTCCTTCAGTGACAGCAGCTCTCCTGTGAATGGAGGTGAAGGTTTACAATGTATGAGTATTATGCAGAAAGGCCAAAGGTCGCAGATACACTGACAGCTATAAAGTTTACAGGTGAAAACCTCCCCAACACCCTCCAGGTTTATAGTGGAAGGATGAATCTCTTTGCTCATGCTGGAGCAATGTAGGGGGAGCTTTGTGCATCGAGACTGACGTTTCCAAGTGTGCCATAATCTGCTCTCACACAAATAAACAGCATGCAGCTGTCACAAAAGCTTTCATGGATTTAAGGCAGAAAAAAAGAGAGAATAAAGATATGTGACAATTAAAATATTTAATATTCAAATGAGCCTGATATCCTATGGAGCTGACCCAGAGTGTTTTCATCTTAGGAAAAGTAAAGCCAGCCAACTGGGTGCTTTCCCTTCAACAAAGTAAGGGACTGCTGTAGCTGAACTGATGCGGCCTGGTACCCTATACCTACCATGCTGAAAGTGAAACAGGCACTATCTAGACTGTCGTTGTAACAGAAAACCGGAAGCGTTGTCCTCAGACCACGGATCTTATCACCTTCCTTAGGCCAGTGAACTGACTGATTCCTTCTCATCCTGCTTTCCTCTGTGATCCCCAGGCGAAAACGGCTTTTTTCTGTGCTCTTCATGAAGCCTGTAAAACCCCTGCTGGGCAAGAGGTACACACCCTCGTTTTTTGATCAGCTGTTAAACTATTTTAAAATCAATAAACAGACAAATAAGTGTAAGTGGCTAATTTAAAGACAGATGAAGCACTCAAGAATGCATTTGTTTCAAGGGTTTTGCCAGTTTGCAGCTGCAATGGTAGTTTTGGTAGCTGTGGTTTTAGGCAGAACAAGTGTGGGTGCTACCCTGGTTAACGTACAATACAGTACTAATGTAATGGCAATTATAGATAAACATCTTAATTAAAAACTGAGGAAAGCATGCTTAGATATTTTCTAGGAAGTAAGATTGGAATGTAATCTGAATCTTTACAAATGCAATGGGGAATAACAGATAATCTTGATGTTCTGAGGCTTTTTGCTTGGAAACAGCGTTTATTTTGAAACAGCAAAGCCCTTCTGCACAGAAGGAGTCTTCTTGTCAGAAAAATTGCCTACCATGTTGACAAAAGAAATCAGTGTTTGTACTCAAACACAAGACATATGACTATTTTGTATGTCTCAAAATAAAGATAATGTTTTCCAAAAAAAAAAAAAAAAAAGCTAATAGGCTGGCCTATGTAATTATTGAAATTTGTGGCATTTTTGGCAGATGCTTTCCACAATAAGGCTGTTGTGATCGCACAGTCATCTTATTTTGTTTTGCCTTTCACAGATGCCTGTTAATAAAATGCGATAGCTGAGTTCTGACCTGATACAGGCAGAGTTTCTAAGTTCCCTGCTACTCTCAGTGCCGGGTGAGTAAAAGCAGGAGGATCCTAATGAAGTTCTGCTGAAGACAGTTGAGATCAAACAGCAGTCATGTGTAACATCTGGCCAGGTATTTCATAAGCATCACTGGATACATCCTCAAGTGATGCAAATTGGTGGGGCTCCACTGAGCTCCGTGGGTTGCGTTGGTTTCTCCTGGGACATTCAGGCACTGCTTTTTTTGTCACTTTGTAAAGTGGCTTTTTATGCATCAAAAGGCTGTGAATCAAACCTCTAAGGAGTATGTAGGATGGAAAGCACAATGAATTTAGGAGCAGCTACCCAGGAAGCTAACTTAGCAATAAGAACTTGGTAATAAAGTGCTTGATGAGAAAGGGAGCTCATCTTTGAGAGTAACGGGCCAACAATGGAACTCAAAGGAAATGTTTGAGGCTCTCAGATATCCCAGCTGATTTTTGATGGTGAAAAGATACCAGATAGTCAGAGCTAGCTGCACACTGGAGACTAGCATGAAACATGCTGTGAAGTCTGTCTTCCAGCTGACAAAACATTCAAGCCATTACAGAGCAATCTAGCTAGCATTATATCTTTTAATATATTTCCAGACTTAGTTTCTGAAATCTCCAGAGGATCATGAGCCTTCAAGGTCATCAGGGTTTTGACCTTTCTTTTATTGCCATAGCAACCAAAGCTGTCTTTAGTGTTTAAATTAGTTAATCAATTGCAGTACTTGATTTATGCTGGTTGGCAGCAGCCATCCTTGAAAGCTATTTCTTGACTAATATGTGCTTTTATCACAGGAGGGTATTCCCACACCTCAGTTGAATAAGACCCTTTGATAGAGGTATTCACTTCATCATCTGAATTCAGTACCTCATATGGGGCCAACTAGTATGAATTACTATTATAGATTCCGTTCCCCACCCCCTCCAGAATTGTCTTAATTCTGGTTTACAATCCCTTAGAAGAAGACAGAGGGTCACTTAATTGGAAAAAAAGCACAGGCTTTAATTGCTTCCATGAAAAAGGAGAATGCTCCACCTTTGAGCTGTGTAAAAATGAAATTACAATGTACAAACAAATTAATCACTTCAAAGAACTCTTTTAAATGAGGTCAAATTATGAACCATTTTCTGTTTAACTAACATATGCTTATAATTCTTGATTCACCTGAGAAATAGAATGGAATAAAGGATTAAGGGCAAGGTCACTGACTGAAATGCCCTAAGACCCAGGACTGTGCATTGATTTACCATGTGGGTTTGGGTACATTATCCCAGCCCTCTGCAGCTCAGTTCCCTGTAAAGTGCAGCTAGTACCTACCTTGCTTGTGTGGAATCAGAAAAGTTAAGTGGTGAATGTTTTCCTGTTTGAAATGACACCTTGTTTTCTATTTTTTTTTTCTTCTGTTAAACAGATATACCTCACAATTATAGGTGATTACAGTCAGTTCTGTTTGTGCTCCAGGCTGGCTTAAGTGAGTCACAGGCTCACGGAGATGCAAAGAGACCTCTGGAGGTCTCTAGTCCAAGCCCCTGCTCAAATCAGATCTGGCAACTTGTTCAGGCTGTGTCCAGGAGAGTTTTGAATGTCTTTGAAAATGGAGATCCCACAACCTCTGTGGGCAACCTGCAGCTTGTTGACACTGCTTCATCTCTGCAAAGATGTATTTCTGAGAACTGGACTCTTCACAGAATCACAGAATTTCCTAGATTGGAAAAAAACTTTAAGATAATCTAGTACAATCATTAACCTAACATTGACAAGACCTTGACTAAACCATATCCCTAGCACTACGCCTACATGACTCCCAAATCCCTCCAGGGATGGGGACCCAACAACCTCCCCGGCAAGCCATTCCAATGTCTGATAACCCGTTCAGTAAAGATTCTTCCTAATATCCAACTTAAACCTCCTCTAGTGCAACCTAAGGCCATTTCCTCTTGTTCTATCACTTGTTACTTGGTTGAACAGACTGATCTTTGAGTCCAATCATTAGCCTAACAGTGACAAGCCCTTGATTACCTCCCCCACCTCTCTACAACCTCCTTTCAGGTAGTTGTAGAGAGCAATAAGGTCTCCCCTGAGCCTCCTTTTCTCCAAGCTAAAGAAAACTCAATTGTCTCAGCTACTCCTCATAAGACTTGTACTCTAGACCCTTTACCAGCTTTGTTGCCCTTCTGTGGACACTAGTTCCTCAATGTCCTTCTTGTAGTGAGGGGCCCAAAACTGAAGACAGTATTTCCAGCAATACTTCTTCATACGGTAATGTATTTTAATAGTTTTCCACTGAAACCTGCTTCGTCTTCTTGGACAATCAGTCAAGTCAGGCTGTGGTTGTCTCATGCCTGTGCACATCCTAAGAAATTACTAATGCATGCCCTCGAATGAAGCTCTGTTTTAAAAAGTAATTTCCAAATATTGATCAAATTCTGATCTGTGAGTAGGGTTTTCTTTCTCTTCCAGTTGTTGGTAGTGCAGCATTAAGAATGACAAGCATAGAGAAAGCTGGGAATTTCTTGATGACTACTAGAAAGCAAAGATAATGTCTTTTCTGTCTTGAGATGTGTTCTCAGCTAGAGTCCTGGATCTCAAACCCAAACAAATTTAGTTGAAATAGTGTACATGTACTTCTTGTAATGCCTATCAGTATCTATTATTCATTGGGCTTTAGAGAAGGACATGGACTCTGCAATGCCATAAAAGCCCACGTGCTGAATGATGGAAAAAGTGCTCTGTACCTTAGTTTTCGCTAATGCAGAGTGAAGTGTGCTCTTTGCAAAGTAAAAAATAATCCCTGCAGTCCAGCACGATCATTCTTTCTGTTGCCTTAAACTGGTGGCTCCGGGGGACACATTTGCCTGGGCTGGCTTCTGACAACATGACCTCATCATTATGCTAAACCAATGTTCTTCCTGTCTTTACACAAATAGTCTTACAATCCAAATGAGCACACTCTTTGTTATTTTAAAGAGTGGCTGGTACCAAAGCGAATCATTTTTCTTTTGATTAGCGTTTTCAAAGGATAACCTTCGTGGATTTTCCACAGAGGCTACTGCTGCTGCACAGAGCATCTGGTTGAGTTTTAATCATTTAGCAATTCTTGGCCTCCAAATGCTGTTGTTCCTGGGACTTCTTGAAAGCTGTGACATGAAGGCCAGTGGGAACAATGCCTTTTTCCTGATGTGCATTCACTGTGTGATAGGATTCGTGTTTTACATCCTCTGTTTACTGCCAAGAAGGCTGTTATTGAGGGGAAGGTGAAACCAAAGAAGAGGTATCTCTGTAATGTGTAATGGCAGCTAATCTGTGAAAGATGTGGGACTGAGTGCCAGCTCAGAGAATCAATAAAATCAGAGTAATTTTTGTATCTTTACTTACAGCCTTGGTCATACTTCCCCTGTAGCTCTAAGAGGGCTTTCATTTGGATAAGTGTTGATGAAACTTTGGACGTGGAGTTGAGGCTTTGCCACATATATTGAGTGCCGTTATAAAATAAACTGACAAGCACCATATTTGCAGCTCCTCTGGAACAACACTATCCATTTGCAGAGGGATTAATTAGTTATGGTGCTCAGAGAAAGGATTTCAGTAGTAACTTAAGGAATTTATTGCTTAATGTAAAATAAATGAAGTGGGAGAGGGGGTGGAGATTATGATGCAGCTTGCTGTTTTATAATATTTAAGCTGGTTGCAGGTATTCAGAATAGTTTGGATATCACTTTGGCATTAATCCTGAGTCTGATCTTATTTTCTGATGTGACTCTAAGGCTGCGAGTCACCCAGGCTCTTTGTGAAGTTAACAAAACAAGTGAAATGGTGCTGGTGCTGTGCCAGACACCTGTGGTCAGTGGCCGTCAGTGATCCTTACCGCTGCAGTCTGCACTGGAGCAGTGGCAGTGTGGTTTTGCTTAGAGATATGATTCCTCAGTGCCTCTGGACACTGTTTAAAAAGTAGCTATGAGAACAAGAGGCTGTGGCGTTCTCTGCCTAGAGAAGAGATAAACCAACAAGATTTAAGAAGACAACGTTGTGGCACCTCAGAGGAGTTTTGTGTTGGACTTTTGAACATCTTGGCTTTTTGGCCTGATGTGGACTGCATCTCCTTTTGGGGCAACACCATAACACCTCTAGTGAGTGGGATAATATATTCAGGTCTTGGTCATGTGGGAAACCCTTTAAATTATTTGACAGCACCACTCCTTGTGGGAGTGAAACTTGTGTGTGAAAACTGCCTAACAAGGAAAGCAGGGTGAAAGGAACCTTGCAAGTAAAAAGCAGGATTTAGTGTTTTCTCATTTTAGATATCTAGTACTAACACCAAAGGATGTCGTCTGAAGAGTCAAACTGAGGAAGAGTCACTGAATAAAGAAACTTGTGTTGAGGCACATGTAAATTGCAGAAAGCAGAGTATGCCTTTGCTCTCCGTGTTACCTGTAGGGAATGTTTTAATTGTGTGCAGATCAGGAGTGGCTGTTATACGTTGATTTCAAGTTGCATAGTCTTTCGTTCTCTTTAGACTTTGCTCTCATTTTCCTTTTTTTTTTTTTTCTCAGTAATTTTCCTTTTCTTAGCTTTCTCTGCTTTTCCACCAGTTGTTCTTTATTAAAAAAAATGCAGAAACTTCCTATTTCTGTCTTACCATCTGGTCTCACTCCACAGTCACTTTCTTGCTAGATCACTGCCACTGGATCTGCATAGCAGGTATATACCATTCCAGGCATATAAATTTTCCAGAAGCAGCTGTTACAACAGTGGGCTTTGGTTGGAAAGTGCGATTTCCAAGTTAATTAGTATGATAGTAGTTTGGACCCAGGATATATAAAATCACGGCACCATTAAACCAAGACCTGTTCTTTTTAAAGGAGAGGAATTTAATCTTTACAACTATTATTCTCTCTTCAAGTACGAGAATTTTTTTCATAATATTTTCTCCTTTTCTTTTTTAGATAGCAGCTCTGCTTTCCCTTATAGACCATCTTCCCTTCCCAACACAATATTCATCACTGTAGTATCCAAGCATCCTCCTCTCTGTGACTACTAGTCATTGTCATGTGTTTTCATTTTCACCCTCTCCCTAGGTGCAGTGGGATGTTCAGTGCCATCATTTTGCAAGTAGTAGGAAGAGGTTCTGTTTGGGCTGTGGTTCTGTTTTTTCTTAATCTTGGGGTTTGGTTACTTCTTCCCCCCACTTCTAGTTAGTGCACAGATGCTTTCATTTTTCTTTTTCTGTTTGCTCTAATAGGCTTCAATGTCTTCAGTCATTCTCAGAGCATCTCCACTTTGCAAATATATCTGGATCCAAGATGATTAATCATGGCATAGCAGTTTATTTTCTCTAAGGTATACATAGCTGAGTAAGATTTAATGGGCTTGAAAGGACAAAGTCTCAGAGCAATAGCAGGACATTTAAATTCTCTTTTTTGGTATCTAGAGGAAATGTCAGGAAAACAACAACACTGATACAGGTAGATGTTACAGTGAGGGCAGTGTGGGGAGAGAATTTACTTGTAAAATGCATTAGCAGGGGACTCCTCTACTGCCTGACACCTGACAACGCAGGTTATGGCTGAAAGCCTATTTGTAAAACTCACTCTAGCCACGCTAATCTCTTGATCCAGGATCATTTCTAGCAAGTGAAAGCTCGTAACAGATTGACGTTTCCAAATTAACCAAGGATGGTGTTTTCTGATGATTAATGAAACCCTGGCAGCCAGGGAACCAGACAATGACAAAACCAGGCTCATAAAGCACTCACTCCGGTTCGTGCAAGCCTCTGCACCAAGCAGCCTTCCTCCTACCCCTTCCCCGAATAGTTGCAGTGTTGAAAAGCATGGTTTTTAGTCATCCTGAAAGTATTTGGGAGCTTGCCCTAAGATTTCTGAATACGTTGTCAGGATGAGGGTCACAAAGGGGGATGGTGAGGAACAGGAGGTCTCTGGAGGGAATTGAGAGCTTGAACGAGGTGCTGCCCTTGCTGTCGGAGAGGGTGCAAGCCCCTGTCCCCTGCAGGAGGTACACAGCTCTCTAGGGGGCTGGTTTCAGTCCTCCTTAAAAGGAAGCTGTTTTATTAAGTATGAAGTACTTCAATAGTCATTGCACTAGGGTGGAAAAATAGGAGTCCCCCTTTCCAAGCAGACTATAGGCTCTTTCACTCTTTGTCTCACTAAATAGCTATTTCTTCCATGGAAAACAGGGCAAGTTGAAGCCCTGGGACTCTGATCAGCTGATCCTGACATGAGGCAGGAGAGGCCAGGAGGGTGGAAAATCTGCTGCTGAGGTGCTCTGAGTTGATGCATGAACCAGGCTATTTGCGCTACCCTGGTGTGAATGTGCCAAAAATGAGCTTTTTGTAGCGTTTGCTGTTGTTAAAATGACACAGAAATGAATCTGTTTGGGATTTTTTGTTTGTTGACAAATACTAAAAAAAAACAAAAATAAATGTATTTTTTGCTTTATCTGATTTTTTTTTTTTTTTAAATAGGCCAATGCTGTTCTCATTTTCAATTCAGGGGCCAATTATGACATAACCCTGCTAGAAATAATATATGGGATTACTCAATAATTATTTCTCTCTACATTTTCATTGCTGAACTGTTTCAGTTTCGGCTCTGGTGTTTTACTCACTTGACAAGCAGCCTTCATTTCATAGCTTAATGCTATTAAACAATGCTATCATCTGCTTTCTCATTTTGGACGCTGTTTAGCAGTAATGATTCATGCAGATAATGTATACACCGTGTAACAGAAAATAAATACCATGGGGTTTGCTGGAGGAAAGGTAATATAATATGTGAGAGCCTTGTTCCCTTGAGAAAGGAAACTGTAATTGTTTCCATAATGCATCTGCCTGATGACTTTTGAGCTTCAGTCTGTGGGACTAAGCTCCTTCTTCCCGCTGCCTTCTCAGAGCAGGCTGAGTTCAGGCCCAAGGAAGGTCTGGAGCATGACACCCTGTACCAAAAAAAAAAAAAGAGGGGCATTGCTCAGCCCTGGAGCTACTGTGTGGCTGCCTCACTGGGCAAAATTGCCTCAGATCCCTTCATCGGTTCATACAGAACTGTGAATCTCAGGAGTGTGGGATGTCTTCTTCATGGTTGTCCTCCAGTCTAGGCAAAGTCTTGCCCCACCTCTGTAGTCCCTTCTCTGCTACTCGGAGTATTGGTAACTGCTGGAGTTTGGTGAGTGTGACTCAGCACCATCCTGTAGTCTATTCACCAGATACCTCAAGGATGAATTGCAGAGTTTCTGAGGCATGCTGTTCTTCATGGCCTGCGATGGTTTTGGTGAAGGAAGCTCTCCACAAATCACAGCCACAGTTTTTGTGAATCCAGAGAGCACTACCCATGGCCAATAATTTCCAAAGTAACCGATGATTATATTGTTTCACCTCTGGTGGGGGTCTTCTTACAGAAGGCTGTATTTCAAAGGCTGAGTGCTTAATTCCAGAGATAGACTCAGCTGAAGCGTGCTAAGCCCCCCTCATTTCATTAGTGATGTCTACTGCAGTGTGCGTTTCCGGACACGCTCTAGGGGAACAGCTCTGCTTGTTACCAATTAGTTATCAGGACAGAAATCAAGCCGTCATTCCGTGTTCATTAATCCTGGATCTTTGCACTGCAAAATCACCTGGCTGTACCAGAGGGATCTAGGACAGGCACTAAACCATAGTCATATTTCTGCTGAATTTACTGGGGTGTACACTGAGTTTTGTGCTGGCTGTTGGATGACAGATGACAAGTGGTCCAGCCTTAAGTTAGAGTGATTTGAGTCCTTTGAAACAAAGTTATCAAGGAAAAAGTAATGCTTTCAAGATCTTTATCAAGTCTGTATAACTATAGTGAATTTTTACCTGTTCAGTACTTTATATCATGTGGCTGTTGAAATTTTTGCTCTAATACAAGGCCCTCTAAAACTGGATACAGAGTCTTGTGGATCCATGTCCACATTTAATCCCACAGAATACTTAAAATTCTGAATATACAAGTCACACCCTATAACCACAGTTCATGCTCTTTATTGAAAATTCCTTCCTACTCTCCTCTCTCCCAACTTCATGTTTTTGTCATTTGTGAAACAGATTGTAGCTTCAGACAAATAGCTTTCCAATAATAACTAGAGGTGGTGGCAGCCGTGTCAAGGATATTATAAAAATCCTGCTGTCTGTGCTGTTTTGCTTAATCTTGACAACATGGCCAAGAGAACCAAGCACTGAACAGAAGGAGTGTAAAATCTCCTAATTCAGTATCATGACACATACCATACTTTGCCCTTTCTCAGATCTTTATGAATGATTAAAGTTATGGCTAGGCTTGGGTTTTGCAGCGTTTCAACCAAAATATTGCATTTGGGTTTTTCAGACATTGAGTCATTTGAAAGATGGGGGAACATTTATTCTTACGCCCACACAGACATCTCCATTTCCAAAACAGGATCTCTCCTGATGTTTAATGACTCTCCAGCCTGTGTTGAAACAGAATGCTGAAAGGAAAATACATCAGTCAGCAAGGGAATGCTAAAACTCTCTCTGTACTTGTTCAAACATCATTGTCAGCATCTCTGGCTTTTGGGGGGTTATACATGCTAAATATTCTGGACAATAGTCTTTCTAGCCTGGAATACCTTTATTACGTATATTTCTTGTGGCAACTCCTCTTTTTTGTGAATCCCACATCAATATTTAACTAGCTAGGTCTTCTCTATGGACCAGAGTAAAATACTTTGTTTCTCTGGGAGCTAGTTCTCAGCCTTGCCTGGGTTACTGATTTCATTCATGTCTGATCCCTTTTGACATGTCATTTGTGCCTCTTGAACTTGTCTCACACCAGTTGGAAAATGGAATGGAAAATGGAATGGAAAATGGAATGAAAAATTGAAACTCTGGAAACTGCTTATTGTGTCTCATTTGAGCTCTCCTTCATAGATGCGGTTCATCTGGGTCAGAGATGAAATATTAGGTGATTCTAACCTCTTTCCTGTTTTAAAGGCAAACTTTTCTCAGATTTTTTAAGAATGATGGAGATTTTATGTGAATGCTGTAGTGTCACTCAGTCATTATGAGGGCAGAGCATTGTCAGTGAAGTAAAGGGAAAGTTTTAGATGAACATTAATTGTAGGTGATTTTGAGCCTGGTTAATTATATCACTTCTGAAGGTGTCAGTAGCCCTTATGAGGATCAGAAAGCCTTTAGGCTGGGTTACAGCCTTTGCAGCTTTGTTCACCTTAGGGGAGCTCAAATCAACAAATGTCCATGGCATGCGTGGAGAGCTGACTCTCCTGGCCAATTTCATGGGGAGGCTTGCCAGAGCAGGTAAATAAACCTGCTGCCCAGTGGCCTTTGTTATCGCTGGGACCAGACTCTCCTGAAATTGCCCCCAGATAATCAGCTCACTTTCGCATGGCAGTAGACTGGGAAGCTGAGAGCTATCTATGTAGAGTCACAAGGAGAACTGGTTTAAGCAAGCAGCCATCAGCTGGGAAGTTGACAAGATGTTATTTTACCTTCTGTGCTATATCCTGTTCGTGCTGAAGAGAATGGGGATATCTGGAGGAAAAAGTGTGGTCCAAGACTTAGAGGTGGCAGCTGTGGGACATCAACATATGCTGTCAGCTTGAGGTGTCTGCTCTGCAATCTTGAACATCTGCCAACAGAATGAGTCACCTTACAAGGTTTTGTAAGGTTTATTTACCTGCCCTGGCAAGTCTCCCCGTGAAATCGGCCAGGAGGGTCAGCTCTTCATGTATGCCATGGACATTTGTTGATTTGAGATTCCATGAGGTGAATGAAGCTGTGGAGGCTGTAACCCAATCCTGAGGAATTACCATCAAATCTACCCCTTCCGGAACCCTCAAAACCTGTGCACACAGTTGCTGTGCAGCTCAGCCCAAGTTGTTCTTTTGCTGCAAACCTCCCTGTAGGTGTCTTACTGTCACTGGGGAGGGTAGCACAACTGTTACTGCCAAATGGAGTAACGCAGTGACTCTCTGCTTTCCTCTGACTGGTATTTGTGTCTCACCAAGTCTTGGCAGAAAATGTTTCACTTTTCCTGGGGGGAGAAATCTTAGTGCTGAAACGCAGCAGCAGATGTTCTTTCCAGAAACTTTGTCTCTGCTGTTTTTTTCTGAAAAGTGACATTTTCTCTTTTATTTTCTTTACATTAGTTTTCATCATATGTTGTGGTTTGTTTTCTTTTGTTTGTTAAAAGATAGCAAAAAGCTGATAGGAATTTAGAGCAGAGGTTGAAATGGTATATGTGATCTTTTCACTAGCTACAAGTCACTTTGCAATGTGATTCCTAACATTAACAGCATCCATGTGTATAGAAGATCACTGAATGGTTTTGTCATTTTTGCTCTTTGGCAACGAGGGGTGCCTGTGAAGTGAATTGATGACTGTCTCAATAACAGAGTTCAGAGCATTGTGATCAGCGGCACAGAGTCAAGTTAGAGGCCTGCGGCCAGTGGTGTTCCCCAGGGATCCTCACTGGGCCTAGTTTTGTTCAATCTTCATCAATGACCTGGATGAGGGGATAGAATGCACCTTCAGCCAGTTCGCTGATGATACGAAACTGGGAGGGGTGGCTGACACTCCAGAAAGCTGTGCTGCCATCCAGTGAGATCTAGACAGGCTAGAGAGCTGGACAAAGGTGAACCTCATGAAGTTCAATAAGAACAAGTGTAGAGTCCTGCATCTGGGGAGGAACAACACCAGGTACCAGTACAGATTAGAGGACTTCCTGCTGGAAAGCAGCTCCATGGAGAAAGACCTTGGAGTCCTAGTGGATAGTAAGTTCTCCATGGGACAGCAATGTGCCCTTGTGGCCAGGAAGGCCAATGGTGTCCTGGGGTGCATTAAGAAAAGTGTGTCCAGCAGATTGAGAGAGGTTCTCCTCCCCCTCTGCCCTGGTGAGACCACACCTGGAATACTGTATCCAGTTTTGGGCTCCCTAATTCAAGAAAGACAAGGATCTACTGGAGATAGTCCAACAGAGAGCTATGAGGATGATTAAAGGACTTGAACCTGTCTCCTATGAGGAAAGGCTGAGAGATCTGGGACTGTTTAGTCCAGAGAAGAGGAGGCTGAGAGGGGATCTTATTAATGTATATAAATATATGAGGGGCGGGTGTCGAGAGGAAGGAAACAGTCTCTTTTCAGTGGTGCCCAGTAGTAGGACAAGGAATAGTGGGTATAAGCTAGAACATAGGAAGTTTCATCTCAACATGAGGAGAAATTTCTTTCCTGTGAGGGTGACAGAGCCCTGGAACAGGCTGCCCAGAGAGGTTGTGGAGTCTCCTCTGGAGACTTTTAAAACGAACTTGGGTGTGTTCCTGTGTGGCCTGCCCCAGGTGATCCTGCTTTGGCAGGAGGGTTGCACTAGATGATCTCTAAAGGTGCCTTCCAACCCTTAACATTCTATGATTTCTATGACCCACTATAGTGTCATTGAAAACCACTGTTTCAAAGACAGAAGATCTTAGGAAAACAGCTTTGGTTCAGTGGCATAGACATAGGCATCTGTGTTGTGCCAGGAGTTGCTAGTTCATTAGGACCCTGGTAAAAAAAAAGGCACTCGGGCTCTCCAAATTATTACTTCAGGTACCGTTTGTTCGATCCAACACTATAAAGAGAAAGGCAATAACAAAAGTAACCTTGTCTACTGTGAGGTGCTGGGAACACAGAGTTGCTTGGTGCACTGTGCAGCTCCAGTTCAGACGCAGCATTCCATGCAGACCCCATTTCTGCAGTGGTTACCCCATTTTGGTCATTCGAGCTCTTATAGGGTTTTCTTACAGAAAACAAATCTATTAATCATTTCTACTGTCAAACAAAGAGGATATCCTCGTGAGAACTTGTTGCTGCACTGTTAAATAAAGGCAAGACCATGCAGTGTGCAGTCTGTCTGGTACAGAGTGGGAGCTGCCTGTGGGCTCCTCCGTTACCATCACTCAGGTGTGTCTGCCCTGCATCTGAAATAAGTCTGCACATCACATGCATGGCTTTGTCAGAAAGTTCTCATTCAAAATAGGTGCCTTAATTTTATTTCAGCAAAAACAGTGATCTCTGCACTGTTGTGTCTTAGCTGATGCCCCTGTTAAGCTCAGCAATGGTTTATTGTGGTGGATTAGCTACAGTTTTCTCTGTTCCTTGGGAGGGACACATTGTTGTCAATATGTTCAGTCCTCCTGTAAAATTAAATCATTTAGTATGAAAAAGATAATCATTGTCAGGGATGAAAAATACTGAGATAAAACAATCCAAAATTTCAGGGTTTTTTAATCTTATAAAATCTGAATACATTACAACTCACAGATTTTGAATAGATTCAAAATCTGCTGAATCAGTAACAAAAACTGTCAAACTTGTTATATAGCTTTGGCATGATAGTTTCTTTTGTCCAGTTGCTCCTTTTGTACAATTTCTTAGCAAAGAGAATTTTTGAGAAAGACCTGGAGTGGGGAGTGAGATAGAGAGAACAAGAGAGTAGGAGGGAGGGGGAGGCAGGCAGGAGAGAAAGAAAGAAAGAAAAGAAAGAAAGGAAAGAAGGAAAAGGGAGGAGGGGAAGCAAGCAAGAAAGGAAGAAAGGAAAAAAGAAAGGAAGAAAGGAAGGAAGAAAGAAAAAGAAAGACAGAAAGAAAAGAAAGGAAGAAAGGAAGAAAGAAAAGAAAAGAAAACAGAAAAGAAAGTAAAAAGGAAAAAAAAGGTGTTTTTTTAGTATATTTTTAGCCATAGAACTTTTGCAGTTCCTCTTGCTGGCATAAAGTGCCTCCTTCAATTTTTTTCAAATTAAACAAATGGCAGAAGTATTGCCATGCCGAAGCTGCAGACACATCTTTCTGACTTTAATCGTCTTCAACACATTATGCCTGTAAATGCTTGTCCCTGCTGCTCAGTGCTTGCATTATTCAAATCTGAACTTTACATCTGACTTTCCTTCTAAATTTTGTCAGAAACTATCAAATTCACAATTTCAAGTATAAATTCATTTTTACTAGAACATCAATTGAAAAGACTGGTCTGGTTTCCAAGTTAAAATATGAAAAGTGTCCGACTTTTTTTTGCTATATACAGGGCGAATACAGAAAAAAACTCAAAACCCTTAAAAGGATTTACAAGAATGAGTCTCCTTTTTTAATTGGTTCCACTTGTTTCCTGTATTATTCCCGTATCTTTTCCCAACTATCAGCAGTGGTTCCTTCACATCTTTCACCCATGGAAGATGCTCACCAGTCCACAGCTCTCATCTCCTCCAGTGTCCCCTCAACACTTACTTCTTTCACAGTGCTCATGGGGAGGTAGTTCAGCAAACCAATATCCAGGTGGATATTCTTCCTATCTGAGTAAAGGTGTGACATTATAACTATTTTATTACCTCTCCACTGGCTTGTTGTTTATTGATATATGACTTTTGCCTAAATAGTTCAAGGCGGGATAAATGAAAGTCAATGAACTATAGGCTCATTTTAGTCAGTGTATGAACGCTGTTAACACTGGAGTCCAAGTTCTGGTCTATTTAAAGCACAAAAAGTTGAATGTTAGAAAATCAAGGATAAATTCTTCTTTATACATATTTTATAAGCCCATATAATCTCTTGACTTCTCTTCCTCTTTTGATAAGATTAATTTTGATCTCTGAAAGAAGAAATAAGATGATCTGTCATTGGTATTTCTTGTGCTTTGAGCATGCATCATGCCATACCAACAAAATACTTCATCTTTTCTAAAAGCTACTGGCTACAATAGAAACCTGAGTGTGTCTGATTCATAGCAGGATCTCTGTCAATCTCCATGTAATTAGTGATGGTTTAAACCAGTTAAGTCTAGATCGTCTAACAGTGTTTGAAGTAAGGTTAGTTCTTTCCTAAAGTTATTCCTGCTCTTTCTTTCACATTTTGAAATATAGAAAATGTGGAGAAGGGTAGTGGGAGAGGCAGGACATCTAAAAAAGCCTTCTTAATTTTTAAAACATTAAGGCTTTCACCACTTGCACTGTTCCTTGTCATGTCAGTAGAAATTTTATATTTGGTGCAAGATTGAGCTGTGGCTCAAAGGCTTTGGAGTATTAGGAAAATACAGGCTCCTCACTTACTCATTAAGAGTATTCTTTTCTTATCTATGAATATATGCAGATAAGATGCTAATTATGTGGATCCATCTGTTGTATTTAAAGTGTCATAAATGTAGATCCAAAGTTTAAAGCTGTTCATAGTAGCTTATTATATTTCAAGTCCTTCTTTTCAGAGTATGATTTTGATAGTACTATGTGCATCTGGAACAAAGTTAAGAGGATGGGAAAGCCTGCAGGTTGCCTGTCAGATAATTGTGAACCATGTTTTCCCACTCTTCTGGGAATGTCCTTGACAAAGCATTTTATTCACCTTGGCCACAGCTCCTATCATTTTTGTGACATCTGCTCCCAGGACTACACATCTATTAAATGTTGGGTGGGGTGAGGAGATGTTTTTTGTTTTTTTTTTTAGGAGTAACCTGTTAACCTGCTAGAGAAGATCTTTTGTCTGATCTTTTCTCCTAATTTATTTGTCATGTTTGATTTGTGGATGTTTTGTGACATTCTCTAGCATGAATAAAGGCTTGGAAAGGGGAGGGGAAAGCAAAGAAGCTTAATTTTGAAGGATCTGACAGTTGGGTGATGGAACTGGGAGATCTTTTGATACACTTGGATTGCCAGATATGTACTGGAACTTTCCTTTCAGATTTTGCAGCATAATTAAAATAAAAAGAATCAGGGAAAGATCCAAGCAATGGGTTGCTACATCAATGGGAAAGTCCCAGATGACTAGCACCCTATTTTTCACTTCCATTTCAAAGCAAACCCACATAACTCATGGCTTACTTAAGGAATTCAACTAAGCATTCACATTTGTCTTTTAAGATTGCACTTGAAATTGGGGATTGCTTGTACAACATCTCTGACAAGAAGACTCCTGACGTAGCACAGTGGGTTCTCCCTCCTCCTTGCCCCACTTCTTAGCACAGGTCCAGGCCTTTGCAGGCCTCTTGTCTTTGTTATCCCTTTCAGATATATTCTTGGAGAGCAGAGTGTCAAGCAGATGGGAATAGTTACAGGTTTGTAATTTCCTCTTGTGGTCCAGCAAGGTGCGGTGCTTTATGGAAATGCCAAATAAATTACAGCAGTTGATAAGAACTTCCATTACATGATATTAGAAAACACTAGGTACCTTTCAAAGAAGGGAAGTGGCCATTTTTCAAGCAAGATGAACCAACAATAAATAAGGAAAGGAGAAATAAATCTGTTCATGGGTGGCTTCAGTCAGGGAAAGCAGGGTGGAAGAGCTGAAGCATTGCAGTAAAGCAGACTGATGCCATCCTGTTTAATTGTTCTATCTTGAAGAGACCTAGTATGAGATTAGGGTGCTACAAACCAGCAGTGAGCTAGTTTCCATATAATCCCTTGGCATGTGAGGAGGCCCTTCTATGTGGATGCTGAAGAGGTCTGCGCATAGCTCTGTCCTTTGTTTTACTGCGGATCAATACCTGTGTCAGGTAAGGACAGACTGAGACCTGTGAGCATGAGCTAAGATCTGCTACTTCAGAGAGATGGTTTCTTAACAACATGTTGAACTCTACCTTGGCTTTTTGAGGAGAAAGTGTTAAGGGCAACGTTCTTGTATCTCATACTGCTTTCTTGCTTATGCATAATAACATGTATTGATAATAGCCAGAAAGCTTGCTTAGAAATGTGTATGTACTAGAAAGTAAGAACTGGTAGGATTTGGTTGGGGAATCAGCATAATCTTCCTTTTAATTTTCTCAGGCCAGTTGTAATGGTGGAAATTCCTGTTTGCTTTGTTTCTTATTAGTTAACTATCTTTTTCCTGAAAATATTTGAATGTTGAAGCAGTTCCCAACACATCACAGCTTCCACTCCACAAGCTAAATGTGGCTGAGTTAAAGCTTAGTTCATATCTGAGACTCTTAACCATTTGTGATGCACGAACTTAAAAAAAAAAAAGCAAATTTCACCCAACAGTGAGTCATCAGATGTGAGACAGGTCCAAGGAGCATTCTGGAAATCTTTTATTATGCTCAATTGTTGACATTGCATTGGTTACTGCATAACTGTCTGGTCATGGAGAAGTATTTCTTGTTGGAAGTTAGCCTGCTGGAAGTTAGTGTGCTTCTTCACAAAGACTCATGGCTACTGGAAATGAAGCTGTGTGAATAGCTTCACAGACAGTTTAAGAAAGATTTGACAGAAGATAGGTAATGTCCATGGAAAGCAAGCCCTACTACATCATCCAAGTGCTATCAGGAATGTGTAACCAAGTCTGAACAACTTCAGTCTGGCAAGCTACAGCTATTAAAGCTACAAAGAAATGTAATCATGGTATATTTTGCATATTGACTGCTGCACTTTCCAAGATACACCTTTTTATATGAATGCTGTTACAGTCCATATGTCATCAGCAGTAACACCCTTAGCTTTTCTGCTCATGGATGCATCAATGAAAGGGTAGCTAATACAGTTTGACACCCAGCCTGAGAAACTCCAGGATCTGCATCACAAATTGGCTCACATATTTTGAAAAGATTTAGCAGAGGTTCTCCCACTGCTCCCTGACTGGGGGTGTTATATAAAAGACTTTTTAATATTAAAATATTTCCTTTTTTCCTATGTGGTCTTTAAAATAAAGCCTCTGGAGCTGTTAATATCTCTCATGTTGTTACTTTGAGGACTACATAAAATGATTTTAAAGGAGAAGCTTTTAAAGGACTCGTCCATTTCTAACAGTGGCAATCAATTTGACTTTGTAGCTCTAAATATAAGCAGAACTTTGATATAACAGAAGTTAAACATTTTACATGACAATTTGAACAGATGAGTATTTCTGAGTGCTGAACTTTCATTTGTTAGGATTTCATTTAGTGAAGGATGCTCTATAAAACTGCAACTATCTCACTGCATTTCACTATAGATTGTTAAGTGTAAAAGATCTTCTTTTGCCTTTTATGTAGCTAGTTCAATAAAGAGAAAAATGAGCCTTTTCTACCTAATAGCAAGGAATGCAGAAGAATTTTAGCACATTAGTCCTTGTGTTAGCCTGGAAGGAATAACTAGGTACATTAAGCAATATCTTCTTTAGAAAGCCCAGAAAGAAAAGGCTGTTAAAAAATGTAAAAGGTGTTCAAATTGACTTCAGTCTGTTGGGACTTATTCTTGCACGTTGCTGTTGAAAGAACTTAGGGTTAAAAAGCCTCCTGTTTTGCAACATGATTTCTTCATTTCCATTTCTGAGAATTCAGAATAATTCTCATACTTTGAATGATGATAAGATTTTTTTCAGGATTTAAATAAAACAAAAAGACCATGGGTTAAATGAAAGGTGGGTGAGCTGTGAGCATTGGGTAGTGGTGAGATCAAACAATGCTAAAAAGAGAGGAATCATTCTGGTGAACGAGCATCCCTAATCTGACTGATGGGACATTTACACCTGGGAAATAAAATCTAAATTTTTTGTTATGAGACCCTGGAATTCTCATGTCCTATAAATTTACCATGAGTTATGACCTTGCAGATGAGGGCTTTTCACCTTCGATTTAGGGCAGTGGTTCCATCATCAGTCTAAGAAACGTTTTACAATGAAAGATGAATAAAAAGTTTCTTCTTTGACAAATGACAGATTCCAGTATAAAATTATTTCATTCAATCTATTTTATTCCACCACCTATAATTGAGTTCCACGTCTTGGTTGCTCCAAGGTTATTGTAGCAGCAAGAGTACCATCATCATAACAGGATGATGATTTTTTTATTTCCAGATCAATATGAATCTTATAATATTGTTGAACTAAACTCAGTCTGCTCTTTTAGCATCCTTTCTAGCCTTTCTCATCACTTCTTCAACCTTTTCCGCATTTGCTTCTCACCTAAGATTATAATATTTAAGTACTGTTTTTCCTTAGAGACATATTTTGGGGATTTTCACTTTCTTTATTCTAAAAAAATAAATATGACATGATCTGGCTGCATCTTTCCAAGGAGAAAGGACACTGTAATATGAATTATGCTGGAGTGTGTCCAGAGAAGGGCAACAAAGCTGGTGAGGCGTATAGAGCAGAAATCTTATAAGGAGCAGCTGAGGGAAATGGGGTGGTTTAGCCTGGAAAAAAAAAAAAAAAAGAGATTCAAGTGAGACCTTATCACTGTTTACAACTATCTGAAAGGAGGCTGTAGTGACATGGGGGTCGTTCTGTTCTCTGTGTGATAGGACAAGAGGGACCGGCCTTAAGTTGAACCAGGAGAAGTTTAGGTTGGATATTAGGAAAATTTTCTTATCTGGAAGGGTTGTAAAGGACTGGAACAGGCTGCTGAGGGAAGTAATGGAGTCACCATCCTTGGAGAAACTTAAAAGACCTGTAGATGTAGCACTTCGGGACATGGGTTAGTGGTAACCTGGCAGTGCTGGGTTAACGGTTGGACCTGATGATCTTAAAGATCTCTTCCAACGAAAACAATTCTATGATTCTATGAATCCCATATATCTACATCTTTATACCTACACAACTGTACAGCTGTCACTGGGCACTGTTTCTCTTACGTCTGAAATTATTTTTGCATTTGTGATACTACAGCTGTTTAGATTACTTATTTCCTGACAAGTCTTTGAATCATTTCATCCATTTACATTTTTTCATAGAATCTTTACTTTCTTTTTAGTTTACAAGAGACTTGTTTTTTTTACATGACTTTGTAGCATCATGTAGAAGGAAGGCTAGATACCTTTGACATGTGAAAATCAACGTGTTGCAAACACTCACATTGACTAAACAGGTTTTCTGCTTTCACACCACAAGTATAGGGCGTACGGCACTTGGGTGATGTTTCGAAGTTTCAGGCTCATCATTTACAGAGGAACAATACAAGTATAACATTTAGCTACATTTTGAGCCATTATTCAATTCTTTGATGGTCAGATTTCAGGGAATAAATATTAATCTGGGTGATACTGTAATGAAACTCTTACAAAAACAAGCAATCTTCCACAAAATACAATCTGCTGTAATTATTACATGCATTTATATTTGATGTAAATAATATGTAAATACTTTGTATAATGATTTTCATTTGTGTAATACAGAATTATTCCCATTCGTCTATTACAAAACCACTCTGTTTTGCAATCGTTGCCAAAGAAGCAGTATCCAGCTAGCCAAAGCAGATGTAGTGAGAAAGAAACCTGAAAAGCATGTATTTCTCAGCTGAAGTTGCAATCCCTGATCCAAGTTCACATCTGGTCTAACTTTACAGTTCAAAACAACATCCATTTCAAAGTGCATACTGCGTGTAATACAAAATGCTTACCTTTGGAAAGGGGACTGAGTCCTTCCCCTTCCCTAAACGCAAGCTTGTATGTGTTTGTGAATGTGGCTGGGAAAATTAGAGAAAACAGTGAAGACCAGTGAAAAAAATAAACATCTTCCCTTTCCCCCACCTTCCACCAGAATGTCCCCAGTTCTTTGGGATTAGCCTCTCTGATGAGCAGACCAGCAGTGTTTCCAATACACTATGGGGTTCTGATCCCACAGCTAACCCTCCCCACTTGTGTCCTTAGGTTGAGCTGGGGATGCTCATATCCATCCTTCTCCCAGCATATAATCAGGGCACAGCAAAAGTCACGTGCAAAGGAGGGGAAAGCTGGAAGGTTCTCACAGTCCTATGGTCAAAGCGTGGATCTGCAGACAGACATGAATGAACTCACTGAATTGATTCACCTGGTGACAGACGTGTGTCCCAGGACAAAATACAGGTGTTCTGGCAGCCAATATACTGAGCACTGATCTAGTTGGTATCTCTCACAGTGTGGAAGGCTGAAGAAGATGGCTGAGACAAATTAGCAGGGCAGCATAGCAAAGGTTGCCGTCACATATTAGAGACATTGAAATCATGGTTTTTACAACGCTGATTAGCTTGATGGCTTTGGAGCTCTCACGCTGAATAAGCATGATGAGGCAGGGAAGGGGCGTTCCTCCTGCGCTACTCTCCTCTTGCCTTCAGGAGCCAGACACTGTCTGGCTGTGGCAGCTCTTGGAGTGTAGATTTGATTCATGGCATCCAACACGTCACCCAGGATTTATGCTGCGTCAAGGGGACTGTAATCCTCTTGTTTAAAGTGCCTGTGAAGAAAGGCTTCATGAAAGTCAGGCACTCTGTTACATTAGTGAATGTTTATTGCTATTCTGATAGAGTACTTTCAGGTATCATAACTTTTGTCTGACCTGAGCTCTGAGCAGGTGATCGTAAATATCCAGGGGAAGGCTGCTCACATTGAACACGCTCCCTTCAGTGGGATTTGGCTGCACGTATATGTATCACCGGTGAGCATCCACCCCTTGGGATTTCTGGGGTGATATAAGGATGCAGAGAGATTTGCCAACACAAGTGTTTGTCTCAGCACACCATTCGGAAAGATGCAGGAAGGAAAAGGAGGAAAATGGGGAATACATGCCACGTTGTAGAGGAAGCTTTAGGATGACAAAGATATTGATTTAACCTTGTGCTGTCATTCCTCACCGTTGCTCCAGCTGCCCCAGATTCTGACCGTTCACCTAGAAAAGCCCAATTTACAATCAATGTCGAAGAAGCCATACTTCAGAGAAAGGCCTTTTTTTCTCACCACTATATGTACTAAAGTTATGTCAGACTGAGCAGAGAGCATAAATAGGAAATATAACGTGTCCCTCAGCACTGAATAATTCGCATGGTTTATTTAGCATCTTCCTTGCCAAGTGAGAAAATAGCACATTATTACCCTTTTTCCTCTGAAATACGGGTGCTTGCCCTGATATCTCGAAGTAGCTGTGCAGGGTGCACCAAATATAACAAGAACTATTTTACCAGATGTTTTCAGCTTAACATGAAACAGAGACTGGTGCTTTGTTTTCCTAATGTGCTGGCGTGCGCTCTGCTCTCCGAAGGGAATAAACTTGGAGCCAGGTTAGTCACTCACTCATAGATGGAGCAGGGTTAATGTTCAGATGAAAATGAAAATAATTATGATTTGAGTAGATCAAATTTCTCAGAGTATGAAATAATATACTGGGCAAAAGCTATAATTCGTGTGGCACAGTCACCCACTAATGACATTTCTAGGTTGTTTCTGAGTGATTTCAAGACACTGTGCCATAAAATCTGAATGCATTTTATTAGAATATGCATGTGTTTTATATGTAATGATCAGCAAGCTCCAGGGCATGAATGAAGCAGTAAGGGGCCGCCTTAGAGCATTTTTGTTGTATGATTTATTGTGCCTTAGAATTATTTTTCAGAATTGACATTCATGAATTATAAGTACTTTTTTCTGGCTGATAATGTAGCTGGAAAGAAAACCATGCAGAAAATAATGTATTTCTGTATTGTACAGATGCAGTTAATACTCTGTTACAAGAAAAAAGTGTTCTCAGAAATTTTTTTGTGTGTCACAATACACAATTGCTCAATACACCAAGTGATCTTGCACAAAGGGAGTCTTGTGATGAAGGTTTTGATTGTTCTTAGGTAAACAAAAAGCAACCTTACAGATTTCATAATGAGTCATAACAGGGTGATTAATTGCAACTTAGTTGTTGGGGTCTTTGAAGAAGCTCAGGGCTTGAATTCTATGTGCATTAGAAATCTTTTCCTCCATTTCGATGGAGTTAAGGAGCAGTGAGTTAGGCATAAAGAGCTTCTATGATCAGTTAAAAGTACTCCCAAACCAATAGGATTGTTAGAAGTTGTCAGGCAGGCTTCTGGATAGATAGTTTCCCCCAGGACTATGCAGAGTTGGTGCTAAGGGGAACAACACAGCCCAGGTGGAAAGGTTTAAAGCTTTGAGGTGGTGGATGGTGTGGCCACCCACCGTGCAGTGCCCCTGCATCCTGATGTGGGATTTATTATACAGCACAATTAAGCCTGTGAATACTCCTATAGGACAACTACATTTCCCTTATCTCTCTGAGAAGAAAAAACCCACGTCCTTTGCTTTTTCCTTTCTTGGCTCTTTATTAATAGATACTTTGGGCTCATCCGTTTTTCCCACGTCCCTTCTGCAAGTTCCCATTTGAACTCTGCTTTCCATCATTCCATGTTCTTGCTAGCTCAAGCCTCATTGCTATCTCACATCTCGTTGCTATTCAGCTCACAAAAGCTGCATCTCCTAGTTTACAAGCATTCCTATTTCAGCCATTCCTTTGACTTTTATCCCCATCACTCCTTCTCAAACAGTATCTATTTTTTTGTGATGTTTGATACATTTGGTTAAGGCTATTCTAAAGAACAGCTTGCTGCTTAGAATTTCCCAGCAAGCCCACCTAGCTTGTGGGCTGGCCTGACTGACTAACTCCAGCAACCTGCAGTCCTCAAGAGACAGAGAAAGTGAGAGTAAACTCCTTGCCTATCAGCCAGTGATCACAGCCCCAGCTGGACTTCATGGATAATGATAACTTAGGCCCGGATCCAGTGTAAGCAGATCTGAATTAGCTCTGGATCGCTGTGGTGATGTTCAAATGTGTTTCTTTCTGTCTACTGTATCAAAACTCAAGCTCTTACTTTAGCTAAATTATTTCTGCTCAGTGCTTTTGAGTGCTGGAAATGTAAACCACGAGTGCTTCCCTGTGTAAGGTGATCACACTGGATCTGGGCCATGTAATAATAATAATTGTTATTGTTACTCAGTGAACTTGATATTACATGGGAATATCAGCTCTCTACCAACATAAGTATAGTTCAGGACTTTAATAAAGCTGAATCTTCATAATCCATGCGCTGGTCATTGTAGAATATAATGATCTAATTAAACTGTGCTTTGCATCTTTCTGCTCTTTTGTGTTAATCTCTCACTGAGCTCCAGATTAATTTGACTGTTTACATGCTATAAATCCCACAGTGGATTTTGCCTTTGTGGGACTTTGATGTTAATGCAAAGGAGCCAGTGAGTCCTGAAGAGTCAAGACTGTTTAATTTTATTGAGAGACCACAACACTGAGGTTTTGGTGGTTAAACCAGTTATTTTATTTGGAAAATGTAGGAAAACTCTCAGCTGTAATAGAGTAGCTCAGAGACTCCTGCTTTAACAAGAGGCATGCAGATGTCTGTTATTCAAAGCACGAGATAATCATCAGTGTCTGAGCAAATTCAAACAGATATCAGCTTCTGCTCATTTTATTCTGCAATTTCCACTTATTCTATCTGTCACTCATATTATAAAAAGGAGGTGCATTGATAAACTAGAGGATTTACATGCTTCCTGGAAATAAAACCTCAATAACCAAACAGTGGCATCTGTTGATAGCCATTGATAACCATTGTGATCTCTTTCTTAATGCAGGCATGATCCAAAGCACACTGAAATTTGACAAAAGCTTCTTCATCCTTGTGATCCAGTTTATTGCTACCGAACCCTTGAAGCTACTGCAGTATAAAAACTGGCCCCACAGTATGTTCCCCTTAGAACTTTAATATAACTACATTTTGATCCTTCTGACATGTATCTGAAAATGTGTCTATAATTTAGATATTCAGATGCATTAGTAGTGTAATTGAGTTGCATAACAGGTACCCCTCACAGCACCTTCCATGTCTAGGAAAGGAAATCAGGATCCAGTGCACTTTTTTAATGTCCTCAAGATGATTAGAATAAAAAATAAACTCCATTAATGAGACACTTTAGTGTCACCAAGACTTCTACTTCTTCCCACATTATCGTTGCCAGTGTATCACCTAGACTGGGCTGCATATCATGGAGAGAAAGCCTAGAAATAAAGAAACATCCTTTCAACACATTCTTCCTCCTAGCAATGCTTTAAATCCCCTGGTGTTACCACCTCAGTGGTTGCAAATCCCCAGCCTGTTTCTGTGTTGAAGAGCCCTGAAACATATCCAGACGCAAGCACAGGCCAGCCCTGGGTCCTGATCCTGTTGGCAGGATGAAGGGGCGGGGGCTGTTTTCACCCACTGCTGGACTGGAACGTGGCCCGTGGGGGCGCGTGAGGCTGCTGGAGAGGGTTATAGTTCACCAACAGCCTGAGTGTTAACAAAGACTCCATTCTCTGCTGGAAGATGGGAAAGGGGGAGGGCAAGGAAGAAAGAGAGAGTGAGCTGTTGGGAGCAATTCATTCACTAATGAACTTCTGGGGAAGGGCGAGAGGGACCAGACTGTGCTTGAATGTTCTGCTTGAGACCAAGCAAATGTCTTGGTCTTCCATTACAAAGATCTTAGTCTTATTGCTTAATGCAGTAATAAACATTGCATCAAAATAATTAGCAAAATAATGCCAATAATACATTTCTCCAAAGAGTTTAGACAAAAATTTAACCCAACTCCTGCACGTATTGCAACATCTCCTAAAATTGGTCACACAACTATTGCTCCTTATCTGCACTGTTTTTTCTTGCCTGGCTTTGATGCAGTGATTTGACCTAATTTAGCACTGTCCAACAAATGGCTACCCATGGTTTCATGAGGCAGAGAGCAGAGCTGCTCACCAAGCCTGTCCCATCCCTTGCACTGCCTGCAGACTGCTGCCTTGTAGGAAAGGTGCTGCAGTGCTCCACATCCATAAGAGGATCATGATAATCTCCTTGACTATAAAGTTGATGCCGAGCAGAAGCATTAACATTTTTTATTTTTTTTTTACTAGTGAGGTGAGGAAGGAAATCCACAAATAAAATTTTTTTTTATTTTTTTTTTCCTGACATAAGCATTTCATTTGCTCCCTGGAAAAAGCAATATTCTTTCCAGGAAGTGAAACAGGATTTACTGTATATTAATGTCTTATTTTTTCTACTCTTCATCCCTAGCTTCTTCCATCTGCATTAAATCAGTTGTACTGGCTGACCTGATATGTGTCAACTGAGATCTTTCTTCACAGAAACTCAGGAAAATTAGTCTTATTAAAATAAAAATGGCAAGTTAAGTCAAGAAACCTTGTGATCATTTTCTTTTTCTTCTACTGTGGGCAAAAGTGGAGTTTTTCATGACTACCTGCTGAACAAATGTCATAAGCATTTTATTTCTTGCCTGTGAGTAGCAGCCAGTCGTGCTCGATGCCAGTCCCCCATGCAAGGACTTAGTCGTCCTGTTTCTGGACATTTCCACCTTGAAATTTCATCTGGAAAATGCTGTTATATAGATCAGCCAGTTTACCATCTCCCTGCTGATAGCTGGGGAAGGTGAGTGAAAATTGAGCAGGTACAAGGGGACACAGAAATCACTCTTGTCTTCCACAGGATCTGCATGTAGTCAGCTCCTCTCTAATGACCCCAGGGGCTGCAAAATGGACTTGCTGGAAATACCCATGAAATGCAGGAATCACGCTGACTGCTAAATATGCAAGGCTTTAGTTGCTCCATATCAACTGAGCTGTGGTAGCCCTGTGGCGAGCACTTCACCTGCCACAAATGCAAACCAGTTTGACTTACCTTGACTTTCTCTTGTTGCCATTCGCATTGGTATGAGGCAGAGTGTTCCTGCAGGCAGCTCACTCCTGACTCAAACCGGTATTTTAGTAAAATACTGAGCTGCCTTTCTCTCTTTCTACTCCCATCAAAAAGCATCAGTATTATGGCTCTGTTTCTAAAAATATCATCTGTCTGAGGAAAGAGGTTTGGCTGGGGGATTTGCTCTAGGTAGTGATAACAGACCAAGGGGTGTCCCTGATTTCAAATGCTGGAGGAAAAATATCATTGCATAGCATTCACGAAAGCAAAAGGGCTTCTTAAAAAGGGCAAGCTGCGAACCGAGGCAATTTCAGCCCAGAGAAACCTTCAGAAGAGAATACAAATCCCGATTTCTCTGTCCTCAGTTTTTTTTGCGGACTCTGCTGGCAGGAGAATTTTACTTACATTCATCTTCATCATTCATGTGCAGCATTCACCTTCTGCTTTCAAGAGGCATTTTGACTGACAGAGAAAAGCGAGAAGAGACAGATGTACTCACTGGGGAAGCCTTATATATAATTGAACATGTAAACATTTGCAAGCCACTGTTATTTTTACAATGATATGGATAGCATTATCTTGACTTGTGTTCATAGGCCTGTCAGGAGCTATGTAAAGCTGGGTACAAGGCAGCTCCTCCCTCATTCACTGCACTGTAGGCACGCAGTGAGTACCGGCGTTGCATGGTGCTTCTTGCACCCCTGCTTTGAGGCACCACGTCCTGGCAAATGCTGGAGGGTGAGTGTCAAAGACACTTTTTGCCATGGCTCTGCAGAAGACGGACAAGCTGTACCTACTGCCGGGACCTTGCATTGCAAACCGTCCACCCAAGTCCTTTTTATGGTGTGAAGTTGTTTATGTTCCTACGCCGTTCTGCATTTGGGAAGTATCCAAAATCAGTTGAATTAGCGTCAGCTGAGTGGCAGGGTAATGACAGGGGAGTCCTCAGAAGGCCCGTCTTGTGACAGTTCGAAAGGAATTAGAAAACATTGTCCTTGCATGTCTTTGCAGATGACTTTTAAAATGCTTGATACAGTAAATCTACTTAATGATTGTCAGCAGCCTGGTTTCCTCCCTGCTGCTGGATGGGAGGAGCTTCCACCGAAATGAGATTTGGAGGGATCTTCGGCCCCAGTCGGAATAATGAGTTCTGAGTGTTGATAATGCTCTTTTGTGAGTACAGTGCCTGTGCTTAAAAGGACTATTGCAGGGAGACCACCCTTCTTACCCTGGGAGTTAAGCTCTCTTTGGTGCTATACAGTGGTATACATCACTCACCATGGCAATGGGAATTGAATTTTCCGCTCCCTGAGCTCTCCTGGATACTTAAACCAGGCTCATGTAATACTTTTGTGGCCAATGTCATTGCACCACTGAAAACTAAATGAATGAATAAATTAGAGTCATGGCTGAATTGCATCCAAGCTTTTTATTGCAGTCAAGAACTCCTTTTCGATGACAGACGGAGTGGTGCTTATTAGGCAGTTACGCAGATCATTGTAACCAGCGAATGCGAGAAGTACAGTAGCAAGGCTGTATATCAAAGAACTGAGAAGGGATTGTCTCTTAAGAAACCTCTTTCCAACACCAATTGCCTTTTGACTGCAGGGCCCCTTCGTATTACACAACAGTTTATTCTCCCTTATTGATGCAACTAATCTAAGTTTATGGCTCCTATCACAATCTTTTCCTCTGTGGCCTTTTAACTGCCTTTAATATAGAAGCTATTCCCATCTTCTTGAAAGTTTGTGCTCCTTCAGCTTTCATTCTGCTCCTATTTCTTATATCTCTGAATATCCCTCAATGTCGCATTTGCAGTGCTCAGTTCCCTCTTTGTCTTATTTCTCTGGAGTTTTCTACAAGGCTTTTTCCTCAGCCGCATTTACCATATTGCTCCACATCTGTACTCCGCTATGGGCAGCACTGCAGGTCCCCTCACCTCTGCCCACTGCTCTAGCACCTGGTCGGGTGTCAGACTGCTGTTTGAATACCCCTTGTTCCCTTGATATGTATCTAGATTGGACTTTTGACCTGTTCAGGTTGTTGTATGGAGCGCTCAAAACAAACTGACCTGGACTAGGGTTTGATAATTTGCCCAGTTTGGTTTACTGGCTACCTGAAAGGAGATGGCCCTTTGCGCTTGGCATGGCAGATACATCAGTATGCCTGTTTGGACAGGTAATGCCAGCAGAATAATAACCCTATAAAAAGCAGTGATTTTTTTATATCTTCTGTTTATTTGTTTGTTTGTTTGTTTTGCCAGTGTAGCTCCCTGAACTTGTTCATGTTAGCCTGAAATTGTGCAAGGGAAGAGGCAAGAAAGGTGCAAGAAGGCATAGATGGGAGTGTATAAAGTGTCAGACAATCCCTTTCAGAGATGGCACAAGATTAGATCTGCTCAGCTTTGACATGAAATTCACCCCAAAGTCATATTTTGTGGCCTGTTATTCAGCATAAGAGCAGGCTGCTTTGGGGAGGAGAAGTCCTCTTGGATGCCCCTCGTATTGCCACCTCTGCCTGTTAGTGCAGCTGATCACATGCTGCGTTTGGTGAGCTGGAGCACCTGGAAATCAACCTGAGGGAAAGAGAAGCCCCATCGCACTGCTCTCCACACGGCCGTGTGTAGTGACACTGAATATTTTCCAAAGGCAGCGGTCAGCTGTTGTGCTTCAGAGGAGGCTGCCATGCCTGGGGATGCTCTCAGTGGTGTTTTGTGCTACTAGTCCTCACAGTGTGGTGTTTGGTGAATGTGAGGATGGGGGCAAACTAAGTCTTTGTCACCTAATGGGAATTAAAGATTACTATGACAGGACAGAAGATTTTCATGTAGTGTTTGGAAGCGATGTTGTCCTTGTATATATATATATATATATAAAATCATTCTAGGAGAGCTCCTAAGTATAGATGTGTTTTCCTGGTGAGACATAGGTATAAGCCTCCATTTAACTGCTACCCTGAAGTCAGACCAGAGTGATCCATCTGACTGTGGAACAGTTGCCTTTGGAAAGCCATAAACCTTTATTGCTTGGAGACCTTTGAAACGGGACTAGACATACCGTGGTGTTCAGCACAGATGAAAGCAATGTGCTTCAGGGAACAAAGCACAATAGACTACCTCAAGAAATAAACCACCCCTCATGAGGTGAGGGCTGGATGCAAATTGTCCTTTTCCATCTCCAATTTTTGCAGCTCCGATGCGTCTGTTAGACTCGGAGACCTGGAACACAGTGATCTGCTGCAGGGTACAGTGGCACAGTTCTTTTATGTTTTGTTAGCTTAAGCTGGTTTAAGTATTTATCACTTGCCAGCCTCTCATTCCTGACTCTGTGTTGCCCCTTGTCCTCAGGAAGGAAAAAACCCGCTTATTTTCTACTGTATCAGTTCCCACACAGACACTTAAATACTTGTGGCAATATCCTGCTGGAGCAGTTGAGGAAGAAGTGATGACGGGAGAGCTGTGAGCAAAAGGGTGCAGACAGGCAGCAGGAAGCCTTGCAAATCATCAGTAACAGTCAGGTGGGAAGATGGCCTTACTCTGGTTCCTGTTGCTGACCTTGGAATAACCCTTGACACTGTTAACACATTTTTCAGGGGACAGATTCAGACCAAGACTGTAGACAACAAAACCCTGTCTTGATTCTTTTGTATGTAAAAGCTGATTTCCAGGGACATTTTAACCAAAAAGAGGAGATGTTTACACTATCAAGTTTTGTTGTTGTTGCTACTTGCAAACTGCAAAATGTATCTCATATTTAATTTATGCTTATTTCACTTATTTAAAAGCAAACAAAAGATGCATTCGTAAACCATGAGGTAGATTATCATATCTGTAACAGGCACTTTTGCATTGTTTCCCAGGGACATGTTGTTCCCAACCGAGGTAGGTGGCCGCGGAGATTATCTTAAGTGGAGGAGTGTACAAAGTGGAAAATATACAGTGGGTGTCACTCATTCCTGGAAATGTAGGATTTGTCAGCCTATTGGATTATGCCTGCCTATTGCATCCTCTATCCAGTCCTTATGACTTCTGCAGGAGGAAAACTTACAGTTCTCAGCCTCTTCAGATCACAGCTTGATCTGCTAAGTTAAATGGCTAATTGAAGGTGAGTGCTTCAGTGCACATTAGTCAAACCCCATAGTTAAAATAGCAGATAATTTCTTTGTAGCTGCAAACCAAGGCAAAAGTCTGTTTCCTTTGTTCATTGCCATCCCCATAGCCAACTATGAATGGCTGCTGATTAAATTGCATAATCTAGCAGGAGTCGGGGCTTTGACTTAACTGTATCTAAGGTATTTGTGTTATACAGCCACTCTTCCTTCTGCCTTCTTTCTATGCACTTTTTCGACATCCGTGTTAAGCCACATGGGGATATTGGAAGATGCTGTTGACCCAGATGTCTGCTGGAACCTCAGGCTGTGTAATTAGCTGTGGCCATGTAGATACTAGCTGGAAAGATTGTCATTTAGTGAATAATGCTTAGTTTTGGTGTCAGGAGTCCTATGTTCAGGCTTCTGCAGGCCGTATCACAGGCTCTGAAAGTAGCTGTGCCCACTCCTCTTGGAGCAACGGCTATGGTGGGGTCTACCATTGGAAAAGTTGGGGTTGCTTGTTTGCATGTTGGTTTGTTTTTTTTTTAAAGTGTTCTCCTTCCCTGTTAAATAAAAGGATAACAAGAAAAAAAGTTGAATGAGTTTGAGTCCAGTCGTAGTCCACCAATAAAATTATGTGTTTCACTCAGTTGTTTATTTTACTTTTGTTCCGGGATGCAATAGTTCAAACCTTGTGTGAACACATTTCCTCCTCCTACCCACTGTTCCTCAAGGTCTCCAAGCACCACACAGAGGCAGGAAAGGCCTGTGCCTTTTGGAACTATTATCCCCTCTTCTTCATGTGGGGAAAAGAATGCTTCAAGGGGCAATATGAGTAATGTAATGGTTGCACAGAATTCCCTGTTTGGGACAGAAATTGGCTGTAGCCTTCATGACTCTTCAAGGCTCTACAGTGTTCTTGGTAACATTTCGGAATCGTTATACTTGCTTTTTTGCTTCAAAAAGCAACATCATGGAAATTAAAGACAAAACTACAGCAGTCTGTGTATATTCAACTCCATGTCTTTCCTAAGTTGATTACTCTGATCTTCGAATCTTACCAGCTCAGGGACAGTCAGAGTTGCTTTTATTTCCTCCAGAGCCTTGACCTGAGCACAACTAAGGTCTGGAAGTTGCACCAGAAAGGCAGAGCAGGCAGAGTGAAACGTGTTCTTTGGGCCTTGACCCTTTCTGCTTCATTACCATGAAAAACCTACAATTGAATATCAATTCATTTGTATTCAACCTGACTGTTCTGCTTCCAGACCTCCTTTCTTGTCTGCAGCTGACAGGATGTCACGAGGAAGTGACAGGGCAGCGACAGTTTGTGTGTCATGGTCCACTTCTATTTGAGCTTGATTTTTATCTAGTAATGAATCAAGCTGCAGGAGTCCGGTCTGGGAAAAAAAAGAAAGTGTCCCAAGGAAGCAAACTGAAGCTAGAAAGTTTTTCAGTCCATTTGGAAATAAGAATGCATTACAATGTGCTTTTTCCCTCCATACCAGACCCCTGTATTCTCAGAAGGTAGACTGGGTATAAAAGGGGTTTTACATTATTTATTAGTGTGCCTCTGTCACACATGATGAGAGCTATAAAGTATGTAAGAGTTTATAATTGGCTATCTGCAAGTAGTAATCCTAAGGGGGCTGTATAAGGATCAAATAAATTATGCTTCATTATAGTAGTTATGCCAGGGATATTAGAAAATTGTTTTTCGTTGGAGGAAGAAAAAGAAGGAGAAGTAGAAAAAGAAAAAACCCTTAGTGCTTTCCAGACCCACTTCTGTCAAAGCTTTTACAGTTTGAGGCAAGATTTCAGTCCTTCTCTTTAAAATTCCTGATGTGTTCAAGATGCTAAATAAGCAGTTGCCAAGATACTTGTACAAATAATGCATAAATGTAGTTTATCTAAATTGTTTTATTAATAAACTTCACTGAACTCTCCCATGCAGTTAAGAAGGAATCCCAATTTCCCACTATCCACCATTGCCACATCAGCTTTCAGAAATGAAACTTTTATCTCTTCTTCTCAGGGGGATACGAATGCCTGCTCCCCCTTTCCCAAATCTAATTATTGTTCTGATAATTCAGAACAAGGATTCAGTGGCAGTAAAATACAAAGAAAAAAAGGTTGAACAGCTGGTCCTGGAAACTGTGATGGTATCATTTTAAAATGAGTATTTACATTTCAGAAAAAAAACAGAACGAAAGGGATCTCCATGTTTCTGACATAGTTATAGGGCTCTTCTGGTGCTTCTGGATGTAATTTGTGCTACAGTGGAGGTGTCCCTGGAGTACGTGTTAGACATGGAAAAGTCGTGTCAGATCCATGAGGGAAGGAATATCCCTTCCATTAAAACAGTTACTGGGTGTTATCCTAGTTGTAAATAAAAAGCCAGGGAAGGACAGAGTTTCTCTCACAGTACAATACCCTTGGGTTTGAACTATTTCAAGTAGTGGAAATTACCTGTAGAAACAGTCAGCTAAAAAGTGTGCTAAAGCTCGGGCTTCACTGAAATCAGTGGCAAAACTGATTTCACAGGGGCCTGTTGCCCCCCGTTAGATCTACTTGAATGGGTAAGGTTACAAGACTAGGCCTGCAAGGTCCCATGTGCTTTTGTATCTTAAATGTAATGCGTTCACAAGTCTTAAAATACATCCGTAGTCCTCATGGTGCCACAGTTGCACCAGTCCCTGTCCAAGCCATGAAGTGAACTCATATTTTGGAATACATTAGTAAAGCAGCATTTTGCATGGACAGAGTTGTGTGAAAAAATACGGAAAGCAGGAGCCAACTGCAAGGACCAAGAGCAGTGGAGGAATTTTAGCCTCTGTAAGCAGCTCAGGTCAGATTGCACACCCGAAACTTCAGCCCAGCTCCAGTCTTGGGCCATTTGCTGAATGCAGAACTCTGTTGAGTAACTTTGGCTTAGGAATCCTTGTAGGGATTTTAATTTGTGTCACAGCAGACATAGGTTACTTGTTTCATATCTGAAGTATAAGTTGAGGGTATTCAAGCAAGGATCAGTGACATCAGTGGCCAGTGAAGAGCTGAATGTGTCACAGGAGTCAGCTGGTTCTGAATAGAGAATGCAAATAATGGTTAGTATGAGAGGAGAGTTGACAATAAGGAACTTTTCCTCCTTGAAGACTTTATAAATAGTGTAAGTAAGTGCCATCATTAGTTGCTTCTGCAGCCATCTAATGTTCATGTCACAGCTTAATGATTTTCTATTTGTTTCCATTTTTTTCTTGTATTTTCTCTCAGTCCTTGTAGGAGGTCCAGCCAATGCTGCTATTGCTCCTTAGCACTCACAACCTCTAGGTCCGAACAAGAATACATTCTTGTATTTAGCATCACATACTCCAGTCATCCAGTGTCAATCCATTAAATCAACAATCGTGTGAACTGGAGCAGACATATTAAGTGCTGGGGATGGCTTCAAGGCACTGATAGGCTTTTATCAAGGAATGTCTTTATAGCAGAGGTGAACTTGAAGAGTCCTCCACTGCTCATAAAGCATCATTTCTACAAAGTTTTTAGGAAAAGAGAACAGTAATGAGCTCCAAGATTCACATAGTTAAATTCAGGATTTTCCTAGTTATAGTAATGTAATCACCTTCAATGTCTTCATTCAGATTTAACTCTCCTTTTGTTTTCTCTCAGTTGAAAGCAACAAGTTTGATTCATTATTCAGCTGCTCTGATAGTATTCTGGCATTGTTTTTTGGTTTTTGAAGGAGGAATTCCATCAGGTTGTCAAAGCCAGCAGCTGCAGAAATCCCTGGATATAGAATGGCCAATTATATCAGGAAAAACTGAGTAAATTGGGACTGCTTAATCCATTGGAGAGAAAGATGCTGCAGATGGGGAAGAAAATAAACTGCTTTCCCAGAGCCCTGGGAGAGGTTTAGCAAAGTCCATGGTCTAAGGAGTGAACTTAAATTACCACAAGGAAGATGTAGGTTAGACAGCATGAAAAAGATTCTGTTGCAGACACAGAGCTACAAGAACAGAGTGTCTTAGAAAGTGTTGGGATCTCCATTGTGGGAGAGGCTTTTTAAGAACAGGTTAAACGAATATTTGACTTGAAAAGTACAGGTAAAGCTTATCCTGACTTTCAGGCTGAAGGATGGATTAGATGACTTCTTGATGCCCCTTCCAATCCCAGTTTCCAATATTTTTTTTTTTAATGTATTTCAAGTATGCTTTCTGCATAAAAGAATTTACTAAATGATACGAGAGGAAGATGGGAAGCAAAAAGCTCTCAACATAAAGAGCTGGACAGTGCTGAGGCATTACTCCATTGCATAGCTTACAGATTGGGGGGGAGAAGAGGATTTCAGAATGGGATCAAAGGTGGACTCATGAGCTCATCATAACAGAAGCATACCCTTCTGCTACATTATTCCGTCTTATGCACTGGTTTTCATTATCAGAAAGAGTTAAGTATGTTTGAGATGCTGGTAAGGTTGTCCATATGGAAGCTCTCTGGAGAGGATAAGCAGCAGTGCCAAATTTTTCTGAGCTGCAGATGTGCAATATATTTGTAACAAACTGTAGCTCCTATCCAAAATTATGATTTTTCACATTTTTTTGGCAAACTGAAAAAAATGGGACCTACTTGAGGGAAATTGACTTGACAGAGTGTTTTTTCCTCTGCAAATTGAGTCAGTTATTGAGTTTGAATGCCTGTGAATAGGAAGCACAGAAAATTCCATATATTTTGTTTGGTTTTAAGAATAAAAAAATAACCTTTTCTTGGGTATGTCACATGAAGCAAACCTGAGCATGTAAAAATCACACAAAACACAACACAGTCTGACTGTATGGAAACAGTACTGAAGTGTTACACGACTCTCATTGGTGCTGTGTTGAATGATCTGTTATTGAAAGCAAAGTAGCTGAGACTAGGGTAATAGTTGGTTTTAGTTTAATTGAGGAAGCCATATAAATGATCGGTTTCACATGGAGTCTGTTACTGCTTAGATGTGACTCCATTTCTTTTGATTTTACACTAATTCAGCACAAAGACAAGCTGCACTGAGTATACCTTTGTTCACACATAGATGAATTCATGTGCTTAGCTGTATGCTCTGCAAGTAGCCTTGTGGATGCAGAAGGTATTAAAAAAGCTGCTAAAAAGTGCTGCAGCTACAGCGGCAAACAATAAATTAACTGATCTCTTCTTCACCAGTTCCCATGTATTTCAAAACACTCGGCTGTCTATGACTTAGCCATGAGAGAGCTCTGTCCTGTACAGAGAGAGACATGTTTGATGGCTACAGGCCATACCAGTATCTCAGCTAAGCTGGTGTGTACATTTTTGTAGGGTAGAGGGAGGTTTAAACCTGTGAAGCACCAGTGGGAAGAGTATAAAGGGCAGAAGTGATCCTCAGTTGTATTTGGGCTGCCACTGACTTTTACAGCATTACAGCAGTTTATCTTACTGTATTTCCTATCTAGAAGAGTGGTTTCCAAACCCATTTGATTTGAGGAGTCTTACAGTCTCTCCAGTAGAAATGTGGAACAATTCAATCTTCTTTCCAGGTATAGATTCCCTAATAGCATGTATGAACTCACTTGGAAGTAGTCCTTGTTTTGCCATATGATCTGCAGACCATGTACTGCAAATGCTACTTTGAAGCCTTGAGTATGGCTGAAGTTTTACAGAGATGTGCAGTGGCTCATCTTCCATTAATCCTTGGACAGATTAACTGAAATAAAATGAACGAAAAATCAGTATTCCCCCACTGGATGTGTGCTTTGCATCAGTTCTACTTCCCCTGTCACTTTGCAGAAATGTCACTGAAGTGAAGAAATTGGCCGGACATCTTTGTTGGCTTTATCCAGCATCTACAAACAGTTGTTTTTCACAAATCAGTGAACTAATAGACATGGAAAAGCAATTCTTTGGCATTTAATCTGTGTGAATATTTCCAAAAGCTGGGACAGTTCTAGAGGCAAAATCACTGGAGTGGTATTCAGCAGTCAGGCTGCTGCAGACTTTTCCTTAGTGTTTATAATAACGTTAGTCTGATCAGTTGGTATTGAAAAGATATGGCAATGCCTGTGCATTTATCCATTTTTCTGCTTAGGCATCTTCCCTGACACAGGATATATTTCCTTCATTTCCTCCTCACGGTCCTTCATAAGATCAGTTCACGTACCGGGAAATCCTTCGAGCATGGAGGTTCTGCAAGGGTTCTGACTAGTTTTGTCCGGTTTCCAGTTGCTGTTGAAATTCATATTAATAAAAAGGAATATGCCTTATCTACTCTGACTACACAGAGAATTATGTATTTTGGGAAGTTAGTTATTAAACTAACTTTTATTAATTACAGTAGGCACCCTTGTGTTTCTAATGGAGTGATTTCTATTTAAATACACTATGTCATATGCCATATGCTGCTCTAGACTCTTTGAATTGTCAAGCATTTAATTCTGAGCCACGAGATGATAGGGTGAGCGCACAGATGGGTTGTCACATAAAGAAATCTGATGGCATGTGATAACGCTCAGGCTTTTTTTTTTTTTTTCCCCCATGAAGTTTATAATATACAAGCAGTGATCATGGCTTGCCAAACAAAAATGAGCTGACAGTCAGACTTCAGAGTGTTTTCTGGAGTTCCTGAAGCATTTCAGTTCCACCTTGCCGATTCGCTCTGTCTTTAACTGGACCATGTCCTTTGCAGAACAAGTGCTGTCAATCATTTTGTTGTGCAACAAACTCTGGGAGGAATGACAGAGACTGACCAAAACTATTCCTTCACAGTCTAGCTCCATGATAGCAATTGAGGCAGATCAAGGCCATTTTGAAGCAGCAACATATTTCCATAGAAATAACTTCCTTTTAGGGTGGAGCATGCAGGTTTGCACTTGGGAGCAAGACATTTTTTCCTTTGATCTTCTCTTCTTCCCTAACATTCAGGTCATTTCCCATAAAGGAAGGACATAATTCATGACAAGAATTAAGACAGTTGCATCTTAAGGGCAGAATGAAGGCAGAAGGGTAGAAGATAAGCGATAAACTAAAGTGTAGGGTAGGTAACTTTGGACTGGATTCAATTACTGACTCATACACTTTTTAAAGATATTTACAATACAGATATTTTCCCTTGAGGTAGGTTTCTAAGCTCACATTAAGATCAATAGATATCTAGGGTGAAACTCATTAGCCTAAATCTAGATGCTTTGAACTGTAAGAGATAACCTAGGATCTGCAAGACCCCTATGTGGGCTGGCAGGTATGACTTCTGACTTGGAGGAAACTTGCAATGCTCTGGAGAGGCAGTTGGAGGACAAGCAAGATTCTGAACAACACTTAAACTGACAGAAGATTATTTATTTGGTTGGCTAAATCCCACTCTGTGTTGATACTGCCCATGAAGTACAACTCAGTCATTGACCTACAAGTGTCTAGTGCCATTAAAGATGCCTTTGACTATCCCATCTCCAGCTGCTAGTCCAGGAGCATCTGGTGTTCCCTATCGTCTCTGTCTTTGCTGTCTTAGAGTTAGGTGAACTTAGATGTGTCCTAGTTATAGACCTATGTTTATGTATTCTTTAGGATGAGAAAAATATCTCTTAGACTCCATTGATTGTACTGAGGAGGGTTGCAACTCAGTTGTTGCTTCAGAGGCGTCTCCATAGGTTTGATATATGCTGGGCCATCTGAGGCAGCTAGAAAGGAAGACACATGGTGTTCTGGAGTAGGAAATTCAGCTGAAGTGCAAGTAGTCCTATGCACATGACTTAAGCTCCAGCTGCCTTAAGCCGAGATGCCTGAAAGATGAAAAAAAGATTCCTGAAGTCTTTCATGTTGGAAGGGTTATTGAGTGGTCATATAGTCTAATCTGCATAAAGCAAGACTAACCCTGAATCATGACTACAGTAATTGCTTTCATGCCTCCAAGTATCCTTTTACACAAACAAAAGCAGCCGAGACTGAGTTTATGCAGACTGCTTAATGCTGTGCCTTGTGTCTAAACACTGGAAGATTCATAATCTCAATATTCCCCCACTTAGCTCATCCATGGGCACATAACCAGTACATATTGCAGGAAGCTCAAAGGAGAAAACCTGGTGGTGCTGGAATCTCTCATATCCAACTGTCTGCACCTAACACTTATGGCTGAGAAAAATAACCATGGTGAAAGCCTTCTTTTTTTTTCTTTTCTTCTTTTTTTTTTTTTTTCCCCTAATGCAAACCTTGGTTTCTCATCCCCTGAGATCTGTGGGGCTTCTATCTGATGGGTGTTCGACTTGCTACAAAATACTTGTATTGTCATTGGCTGAGAGAATGAAAATGTAAGAGGGACTGTGTGTCTGGTGGGAGGGGAACCAACCTGAAATCTCTGCTTCAGGGAATATTTACTCTTTAATCAATTGCTATGTCCTCCAGACTCCCTCCATGTTGACGCTGTGGCCAGCCTTAGCCTCACTTAACCATAACCAATAGGATATAAATTGCACAAGCAGGTACCTGTTTCATTGAATCTCTCAAAATCCCCCTGCCTGTGAAAGGTGCTGTATAATAAATGGTAATAAAGGAGTTTCCAATGAAATCTCCAGCTACACACTATAATTCAACTAGTTCTCAAAGATCATATTACTCCACCTACTGCATACATAAAATAGGATTAAATTCTTGGATTTCTTAATAACTAGTGCCAACCTGCACAGACTGTGGAGCCAATTTACTGCTGCCTTATAAAATCTGGTTATAAGAAGTACTTCCAGGGGTGATTTTCAGGGGTTGGAACTGTTGGGAGCTGCAGCCTCCTGGAACCTCCTGGAACCTCCTGCACTAGCACCTATTTTGCAGGTCTTTAAAACTGGTGCTGGATCTTTCCTTTCGACAGCAGCAGCTGCCACAGCCCTGTCACATGTCTTTTTACCAAATGGCTCTTGCTATTTTGCTTCCGTTTAGTATCAGCTCTGTGTTTGATTTCTCCACTCTTCCTACCCACTCTTTCTTTGGGTTTTCCCCAGCCCCCACCTCATTTTCTGAAGCCTTCAGTATTGCTTTACAAATGTCCAGGGCCAAGCAGAGCAGACAGAGCCTTTTGGGTAGCAATGTAGCATCCCTGGATGGAGAGATTTCCCCCTCTGAGCTCGAAGCACCTCTCTAGTAATGAGCAGACCACCTTTGATCAAATGAAAGTCAAAGCAAAGTGGTGCTTCATCTGCCAGAATGTCCCCATCTGCACTCTCTGCTGTCCCATGCCCCCAGTAAGGGAGAAAGCGAGGGCTGTCACTCTCCCATGATCCAATACTTTACTGTGCTGGATGCTGGCAGGAATTTGTAGTGCGTTTTTCAAACTTCCTCTGCCACCAGCCCTGCTTTCTGAGAGTTCTGGGAAGCCGTAGCAGGCAGGTGGCAGCTCTTTGCCGTGGCTATTTGCTGAGTTTCAGAGCTGCGTAGCTGCCAGGCAGTGAGTGCTCATGGTGTGGAGTAACCTAAAATAACACAAAAAGTCTCATTTGAGGGATGGGGCTTGACAGTCATAAGGAGAGAGGCTAGGCAAAGCAAAATGCATTGAATGAAAACCTGGAGATCAGGATGAGCAGGGAAATGGTGGTGGAATTTTGCCCTTAGAGTACTCTTTCCATCAAACTCAAGATGAAGCAGTGTCACTAGAGGTGGGATCTGCAAAGCTGAAGGTTTTAGCGTTTTATCATCTCTTTTTTGTTGTTGTTGTTCTTATGTTTCATTTTGCTTTGCGTCTAGAGTCTCTCTAAAGTCCTGCTGCAGAAAAGTAGTGGCAGAAACACCTTGACCTTGAGTGAAGCCCCAAACTGACTTTCTGTCTCCCATGCAATGACCCTTGTGAGGAAGAGTGGGAAGCAATTCAGAGCAGCGTAAATGTAATTTCTATCTGTGTGCCCCTGGCGACCCCTGCCTAGACACTCAGACAAGGCAGTCCCTTACTGTGTTCATTCACACTGTAGTCAGTTGTACCCTCTCTCTAACGATGCACTTTCAGTTCAGGCTCAATAAGGAACCAGTCAAATGCCGCATGTCCAGTAACTGTTAACTTGACAGAGTGTTGGTCTCATGTTTAAGTCTAATAATAGCCTAGATCAGGTACATGCCTGGGTTTCTGAGGGACAGGTACTACAGCAATGGAAGAGACTGGTGTGATAACGTTTCTGTAATGAAAGAACAACAAAGAAACCAAAGAACAGAGCAGTGATGTCCAAAGAAGCAGTAGGAGTGTGACCTTAAAGAAGGAATGATTCTTGTTGAAGAGCGGGAAGCTGCTGGTATAAAGTCATCGTCCCTCACTAGCTGAATTGAGGCTGGACTCCTGCAGGCATGGGAGCCAGGCTGCCTGCAGCTGACATGGCCCTGCTCCTCCCTCTCCCGTCTTAGCTCCTTTGGATTCTGCTGCTTTGCCCAGTCTCTGGAGTTTGTGTGAACCTGCTCTGACCCACTTTCATCACTCTGCAGCTGCTGCTTGGTTGCAGCTCCTGGAGAGTTTCTTGAACAGGGACTTCAGAAGCTGTGTCTGCTGAAGTATTTCACATCACGGATTTTATCCAATTCTTCTTTAACCCCATTGTTTGTTGGCTAAGGTATATCTGAGGCGGACAATTTCGTGTGCCAGCCCAGTTTTACTTTCATGCTGCAGACTCACTTTTATAGCAGGTAAATGCTCTAAAACCATTACAGCGAGGAGAGTTTTTAAATCACAAGAACCCGAGACTCAAAGTCTGTGCTGCATCTAAAAATTGGTTTTGTTTTGCTTGTAGAGATTACTGTACCTTCAAGTGACAGATGGGAATGTGAAAACTTTCTATCATCCTTGAAGATTCAGATGGGCTAATAGAGAAAAAATGTGAAAGGAAAAATCATCATTAAAATGGTCTTGAAAGGGATGACTTCCAAATTATTCTCTGTCAGCTTCTCCAGATGGCCTGAATATCTGTCAGATGAGCAGTATTCATTAGAAATGCCTAGCAAAAAAAAAAAAAAATCAGAAAAAAAAAAAACCAACAAGGTTTCTTTTTGATCAGATCCAAAAATGAAAGGGGAAAAAGTAGAAGATGAGGAGGAAAGAAAGGAGGAAGCATTTTGAAGAAGATTTTTCTCACTAAAAAGTGACTGTATGAAAGACACTTTCAGTTCTGGTATTGTTTTCTCTCTGCACTACATATATCAAACCTGACCCATTCCTTTTATTTTTCTAAGTAGAAATACAAATTGGGTTTTCACAACGACACTGGGCTCCTTCCTGCCTGAGAGGCTTCCCAGCCCTCCTGCTACAGCAGTGCAGACTCCTTCTGAGCTGGGCAAGGGTGCCCGGGCAGTCCCTTTGTGGTGTCCAAGCAGTCCCTTTCATTGCATTCATAGGGTATAACTGTGACTGGAGCTGAGGATATACATGTAGAAGCCCATGTAGAAAGCTCTTGAAAGGCCCATAGTCAAAGGCTGGTTTACTTCCCATTTGAAAATGCATTTTCTAGCAGCAAGATGCTGAGGCTAAAGCCAAAGCTAAGTCCCTCATTTACTGCCGTCACTACCTCTCGTCATTGATCAAACGGATGGTTTTCCCCGTATTTATCTGAATCTTGCGCTTAGGTTTACCTTATGCAAGGGAGAAGGAAGGACATTAAGGAAGGTTTGGTTTTATTTAACAGGCTTTTGAGGATGCAATGATCAAATGAGCTGGCAGCAAAACAAGAATGAGCCATATAGCAATCAGCGGCATGCTGTGACCTCAACAAGTGAGAGGAAGTGCTGCATCTATAAAATAGGACTTGCTAGCTATGAACTATCAGGACAGTTACAGACGATTAATTTATGGTGTGATGTCTACACGGGTTATTTAAGGTACATCAGATCCTTGGGTGGAGTCTTCTGTTAAAGCCACAGCAGCAGTCAGAGGACTGCCCACCATAGGGATTTGCAAGCTCCCTTCTTTTGTGCGTTGACTTTTGCTGATTGGTCTTGGTCTTTCTGAGTGCAGTCATTTTGCCCATGGAAAAATTTGGTTAATGTCTCCTGTTTTAGTAATCGTTCTGTATTTATTGTTTGAAACTTTCCTGTATCCAGGCTCTTCTTGAAAATATTAATAATATTTTACCTCTTGGAGTAAGCTGACTGCTACATGCCACAAATCATTTCTTTATCACCTCAAAGATGAAACCTAGATCCGTGCCAAGCCACTAATGTAATTACTGTCCCTTCCCTACAACATCCACCATATGCAGAACTTGTTATATGCAATTATTTTCAATCACAAACTCCACTCTGGACAGACAAGATCATCTTTCAAGTGCTAAGTGTTATGGAAATGTGACCATGCATTATAATAACAGCAAGAGTGACAGGGAAGGCAACCTGTGGTGGACAAGGATTCCTCTGGGTAGTTTACTACTGAGGCATACACCTTGTGACCCCCTGGTTTGCAGTTTTGCAACTTGTAGGTCTGAGCAGCTCCTCGCTTAGCACACAGGCTGGTTTGAACTCGCTCTTTGAAGGTATCCAGCTCTCCAGCACAAAGAGCCTGGTGGCTAAAGGGGACCCTGTTAAATATTGAAGCCAAGCACTTAATTTCAGCTGAAGCTGGCTGCATGAAATCAGCCCTGCGACTCTCTCCTTCGTGTCTCACTAGTGCATCGAGCCAGTTGCAGCACTTGCAGTAGCAATGTTTCACAAGTCAGGGCAAAGAGCCCATTTCATTCCCAAATGGCAGAACTACTCCAGAAGAGCTGGTCTCTGACCATGCCAACAACTCCACTGGTGCATGACGTGTCATCCACAACAGCAGCCAAGCGCTGCCAGCGCCTCTGCTGCAGGCTGGCCCCATCCCACTGGCTGGCTCCCTTGCACCTCAAAGCTGCAGCCCCTTTTGGGAAAGTGATGTTTATGAACCTGCACATTTCCTTCCCCGTTCTATTTCTTTTGATGACTGTACTGGATAATGGAAGATGACAGATGATGGTAATTACAGTACAGTGGTTTGGTTTCTTAAGAAATGTTTTAGGCATCCTAAGCATTTTAAGCAACTGTAGATATGGGTGTGGTGTCCTGGGTAGCATAGCTGACTAAATAGAAGACTATAAGGCAGGCCAGGATGTGACTCGAGCTAAGCCAGTAACTGCTCTCTATGGAAGGTACAAAATTTACCTTAGGTCTTTAAATGGAGATTGCAGCTGTTCAGCAGGACCTAAATTCTCTGTGATTAAACAAATTGGCTGTGAGCATGTATGAATTATTAGCAGGAATAGTATTCAATCTTTTTGCTTTTGCAGGGTCTGATCCACACATTTAATTGCTTACAAACAGGAGTGGATTGATTAGAAGGGAAAGAAGAGGCTGAGGGGCGTTTGTTGAAGTCCTATTAACATCATGGACTTTGAGGCACACTCCACACTTCTAGTGCATAAAATAAGGGAGCTGAAATGTCAGTTCCCAACTTCACTGACCATGCAGACCGAGGCAGTATCAGCCCTGTTGAAGTCACACAGAATCCTGCTGAAAACAGTAGACATTACGCACACAAACACTCATACATATATACATACCTCAGGGCATAAAGTAAAACTTAGGAATTTTTTTCCTACTGACTAGCAGACTCTCAGTCTTCATGGAAGTCTTACACTGAAGGCAAATCCCTGAGTTTGGCCTGCATGAAGTACTGGGGAACAAACTGCTTTGTCGGCAGACTTAAATCCACAACAGGCACGTATGCCTGAAAATGTTCAAAAGTGAATCAAAAGTAGTTGAACAGTGATATCAAAGGAGGTGTCAAAACAAAAGCTTTAAGACTTGGTAGCTGTGACAAAACTGGTATTTGTAGGAGTACGCCTTTTTGCCAGACAGGAATGTAACCCCATGCTCCCATCAGTACCTTTGGTCTCTGGTAGATTTTGTGTTCACTAAATGAAGCATGTGAGCTTGCTCATGGCTTTATACCTTGTCCTTCGCATGTAAACATGCTGCCACTTGTGCTTTGGGGCCATGTGGTGGTACTAGCATTAGGTGGCACTTTCCCCTTTGATCTCATGATCATAGTCCGCACAGAATGTTCGCAGAAGAGAAGCTACAGTGCTCGATGACTGATACTCCCTAGATGAAACTCGGCACTGCTAGGGCCCATACCCAACTGGAGAGCCAGCTGTCACTGAGGTAGGGAGGTTTTCTGACATTGCACACTAATTTTCCCTTATTGGGTTTATTTATTTCTCAGAGGTACAGCTAGTGGTGAGGCTCAGTAATGGGTGCTGTGAGCTGGTTATTAGACAGTGTAGACTGGCTTTAAGGGCAAGTTTGAGGAAGGCAGTAAAGCTCTAATTGATCCTTTGGAGCAATTTACCATTATAGTATACTGCATTGCTAATGAATTTTTGACTGAACCCCAGAATTTATTTTCGCTGAAACTAAGCTTTGGACCTACAGAGGCGGACATGCAGAAATGGGAAAGAGGTTGTAACAGGAAGATGAAGAGGTCTGGCTAAGGAAGGAGATAAATTTTCAAGGATTGAGGCCACTGTTTCCAGTATATCATTGTAGGCAGAAAGAGTGAACAGGTACAAATGTTTGGAAGAGGAGGAGCTGTGTTTGGAGGGTGGCAGCGGAAAGTGCTGTGAACAATATTCCTGGGAAAAAACCCAAACAACAACCTGTTACTGCAACAAAACCTAAAGAGAGCTGAAAACAAACAGTTCTCTGTGAATGCAGTGGGCTCTAGACACTCTTGCCACCTGAGGAGAGTAATTGGCAAGTGCTGAGTAAGAGCTTGTTCTGAGTTTGGAGTGGCAGCATTGTTATGCTAATAGTCTTTTCACTTGCCTGCAGTGCTGCTGTTGTGCTCTCCTGGAAGAATTGGGCAGGAGGTTTTCCCAGGACCTATTTGTGAAGAAGGGCTGGCTGCTGTTTCATCTGGTCCAACTTAGGCCTGCCATTCCTCCTACCCCCTGCACACATCTCCCTGCCCCTCATAACAGAACCCTCTGAGCATTTGCGAGGTCTCCCAGGGAGTCTGCTCAAGGACCCAAGTTGATTGAAACCAGCCCAACTAGAGTGATTAATTTTTGGCCAGAACAAATTCTCAGCTGTCATCTGCCAGGGCTGGCACCAGGCAGGTCATGGGCACCGTTGCCAGTACGGGAGGAGGTCAGAATCACAGCAGGACTGGCTGGAGCTGCAACAGTTCACTGATCTGTGAGGCTATCATCTCCAGTATCTAGGTACTCTTCCTTCCTTCCCCAGCCACTCTCATCATCAGTGGTGATGTTCCTCTGTGCCCCGTTGAGTTCTGCCCATTCCTAGCACATCAGCCATACTGTCAGCTCTTCACAACTACCTTCTTGCTTTAACAATTCAAGTGAGAATCGGTTGGGTTTTTTCAGCGTCTTAAGCTGTCTTTAACAAATGCAGACCCAGTTTTGGCCTAAGTTGTCTGATCTGAGAAACATCCTTTCTGAGAATTTAATTAGAAGCGACTCTCATTTACATGGATTCTACCAGCTGCCATCGGCTCTGCAGCCCTGGGGATAAAAATCAGATGGTACTGTGAAAGCCATTAGCAAGAACATCAGAAGCAACTATATCCAGGTCAGGCAAAGTTCTGAAAATACCTAGCATTCATGTGTCCTTAATTGCTTTTCTCATTTTAAAGCTATTGGGTCAAAACACCATCTGAAATGGGGCTACTTCAGAGATTTCTTTTCCGTTATGTGAGGTAGATATGGAGAGAGCAGTAGGCAATGACTGCTCAACAAGGAAAGTAAAGAAGAGGACTTGAATAACAAGAAGAAATTTGAACTTAGTGGAGGAAGATCTAAGGAGCTAATATTGGGCCTAAACAGAGGCAGGTGTGCTTGGAGGAGCAGCAATGGAATTGCTCAGCTGCTTTGCTAACAGCTGTTATGAGCATTGAACATCTTTTGGAGAAAGATGAGATAACACCTCTGTACTTCAGTGTCTTGTTCAGGGGTGTCTTTGAGCAAGTCAAGAGCATAATAAGGTGATTTTTGTATCTTACAGGAGAGTCGGAAATATAGGAAGCTTGAGGATGAAGGCAGTAGAATGCACGGCCTCGAGCTAGAATTACTCTTAAGACTCCCGTTAGACTGGTGGGGTGTCCACAGTGCTTCTGTCACCACATCCAGGGCTTTTTCTGCACTAGGAGTATGGCAGCAGAAATGCTTTTCCAAGGAGCGCATTGTCCTTATTCTCATTGTCAAGAGATGAAAAGCGTGGTGGTGTGAGGTCAAGGGACTTGTCCGAAGTCAGCCAGTGACAGCTGTAGGGCTCAAAACCTTCTCCCAGTCCTGTGCCCTACCTAACCGGTAAAAGGCACCACTGCAAACCCACACTGCAAACTTTTTGAGGACTTGCTTGCCCTCACAGCCTGCAAAGTGTCGGGCACAGCCAGCCCATTATCTCCATAATGATTCATTTCCATCTTATAAATAAGATCTGACACAAAGGAGGGAACATTTAAATGCTGTAGCATACAGTGAAATGTTCTCTCTAGGCTGTCCATGTAAGAAGCTTTGCCAGCTACACCCGCTTTTTGGCAGCTGCCACAGTGACAGCTGAGAATGCAATATGATAGAAATGCCACTTCTGCAAAATAATCATGGCCCATTGGGTGTTTCCCAGCAAGGTCTTGTGAAGGGAAAAGCTTAGTCAAAACACATCTGTGTGGGGCAATGGGAGGGCTGGAGAAAGCAAAGCATGTTGTGAATGTTCAGCCAAGTATGATAATAGGTAAATGGCTGAAGACCTCGGTTGTTTTAGCTGAAACGATTTGAGAAAACTTTGTGGAGTGTGTACCTGTGGTATGAATTGATAGGTGACGTTAAACCATTCATCCCTGGCTTTTGAAAGCATGAAAAACAAAGGAAAGTGACAACAGATGAGCATAACTGTCAGTTTATGTTTTCTGCTAGAACCTTGATAGACCCTGGTTGATTGTTGTTTTAATTAATCAGAAGCAATCAGCTTGTAAATGCTGTGATTAACACAGCTTCTATTTAACCTCATGTTGAGTTTTCCAAACAGTGTATGTAGCAGTTCTGCAGAGTAGAAGAGGAGTCTAAAAGCTCCCAGCTCTAGAAGCTGAGGATGGCTTCTGGTGTTGAACTGCCAAGGCTGTTTCCAGCCCACAGACCAGCTGTAAAACAGTGTAGCGGGATGCAGCAGCTGAAGTCCAAATGATTTTCTACTGATTTTAGGAGAAGAGATTATTGGTTTTTTTCAGTTCTGAGATTGACAAATGTCAGTTTGATGTTTTGATTCCAAAGTGGCAGCCTGCATTTAAGGTAATGACAATCACTTGTATAAACTTTCGTTTTCTTTTCTCTCCATAGGTTTGTTGATCGGCTCTGGTTGTGCCCTCTATCCTCTTGGCTGGGACAGTGAAGAAGTCAGACAAACCTGTGGTAACCTTTCCAACCAATTTGAATTGGGTGAGTTGTCATCATCAGAGCATCTCAACCACATTAGATTCCTCTTAGTGCTATCCTTGCAAGCAAATGAGGGCATGAGCACAGGCTTAGAGAAGCAACCCAGCGGTGTGTGGTAGGGTATTCATATTGCATCATTCTGGTATGGCGCTGGGGCAGGGGATTTCAGAAGGATTTGCTGAAAGTATTTTCCAGAAGACCATTATAAAAGAAAATGAAGGAATGTATCTATATATGTATATATTTAAGACATCAGGTTTAGCAGTCATGCAATACAAGAGCTAACACTCTAGTTGACAGGTTAGACGGAAGCATCACATTACAGCGCAGGCCAGGGTAATTCACAATGAGTGCAATTAGCTGTTTTTGAAGTCTGGCATGTTTATGGCCTTCTAACCCAAGCCTAAAGACTATGGTTATGGTTACTCACATCCTTGGGAAGCTGGTAAATAACACTTGCTCCCATTGTCAACCTTCTCCCAAACAAGCCGCTGCTCTTACTGTTGATGACTGCACGGAGCACTGAATAAGAGCCAAGGATGTGGTCAAACCAGACTCATTCCCATGCAGTATGGGGTCAGCCACCTCTAGAGGAAAGGTCTAGAAAAAAAAGACCCAGCAGTGATTTATGGATTAAGCAATGTGGGTGATCAGGATCTGATGTTTGAATGCACATCTAGGTCCTTGTTTAGCTAGAAAGATTGATGCAGCTGCTGGTATCTTATTCTATAAGTGCTCTCTGATCCTGCATCAGTTGAAGGGCAGGACCTGTAATCCGTCTGAAGGAGCAGAAGAGAGTGAGCACTCAAACTCTCCACAGGCTTGAGAGCTCCCACTCCCAAGCATGGACAAATACAAACCTGATGCTTTCTCTTTTAATTTTACACTGATATTTCTGTCAGGCTTCAGGAGTAAGGAGGTTTGTTTCCATCTCAGAGATGTTTTTTTTGTGAAGATAGGCAAATGAATTGAGGGTGAAAGGTGAAAAAATACTGCTTTGGGAGAGATGCTCCAGATCACCCTCCCTTATACCATTCCTGCAGTGTTTTGGAGTGCATTTAATCTGGCATGAGACCAGAAATTCTCATTACCTATATCAGCACCCATCTTTACCACTGCTTCTGATGTTATCAGCAGCCACTAATGATGTTGCTGAAGGGATGTGTAACATGCTCTAGAAGCTTCACCTTGTTATTCTGAACATTAATATTCTTCTGTGCTGTTGATACTAGATTTTCTTTTCAGTGAAGTATAAAAGTTCCTACAACATTTTTATTCACCTGGTAGTTGAAAGATATAAACATGAAGAGATAGCAATGAGAACAGAAATATATAGTTAACTACCAGAAAAAAATATCCCAGAACTAAGATTCCCAGCTCCATGAAAAGGTGTCTCAAAGGATACAGTAGAAAGACTACTCAAAATACTGCAGTAACTGTTGCAGGGAACAGTCAGGTTCATCGCTGCCCATGGTCAACCCTCTGCAGAAGCTGAAGTAGTTCCTAGCCAGACCATTTAGCAGCACCCCCATTTGAAATGCTGGCAAGCCCCTCACTGGCACATGCTAACGCCTGTTCTTCCACATCAAGCATGTGAGCAGCTCTGCTCCTGTAATTCCTGCCTTTGTCTCCTGACAGCCTGCTTGTTCACAGGCTTCAGTCGTCCTTCTCTCCAGAGTGCGGAAAAGTGTTACTTTTCCAGGTTATTTCTCTGCACGCTCACAAAAGGTGAGTGTCGTGCCAGTCTGAGGTCCCTGAAGGCAGCACATAGGCTGTTACAAACTGTGACCTTAAAAGACGGGCGTGCCCATGATCAGGTCGGAGCCTCTGAGATCACCTTTGCCATCTTAGTCGTGACTTATGAGTCAGATATTTGCATGAATTGAATCACTCCGCTGCCATTAAAGTCAATGAAGAAATTCACGTGAAAAATTTCAGCTGACAGCTTTCCTTCCAGGTACACATAAGGACCATGAGATGCATTAGCTGTAAAGGCGTGTACTCTTACCGTATTTTCTGCACCAGGAGCATGCAGGACGTGTCATGCATGCCTAGACTTGATGAGAGTGCTGGTCTTGGTGATCTGCTGTGATCATATGTTAATACGTTAATTAACAGATTATAATGAGAGCGGAAATTTCCTGTAGTGATTTCCACGAGGCAGCTCTGCTATTAAACATCTCTTTCCCACATACATTGGCAGTGAATTCAAATGCTTGGCTAGAGGGTTTTTTTTTATTGAATGTCAGTGCCCGGTTGATGCCGTGTTAGCAAAATCATCTGTAAAGAGCAGGTGCTGTCCGAGCGCCTTTTAATACCCACACTGCTCATCGTCTTTCATAAATATCTCTTGATTGGTGATAACCCAAACCCTCTAGTCTTTTCTGAATCATTACAGACTGGCTTACTCATTATAGCCTACAGACCAAAAATGATGCTTCAAAGACTTAATCTCACTATGTCTCAAGACAAATTTAAGTAATTATTGCTTTCATTTGAATATTTAATTTGATTAAGTCGCAATAATATGCTTTCTGTTCCTGAGTCCGTGAAATGAGTTGTCTCAAGAACCACATATTTGTGGCATTCAAAATCTGCCCTCAGAAAAGCTGAGCTACCATGAACCCTCTACTGGTTTCCTGATGGGCGAAATGGTGGTGGTGGGAGTGCTGGTCCTGCACTTCTTGCTGCTGTGGGTACTAGCCAAGATGACACATTAAGCCTAACTCAGTGCATGTGGTTACTCTCAAAGCAGAGAGTGTTCAAGGGAATAATGATCAGCAGATAATGTTCAGCCTCCTCTTCAAGGATGGCAGAACAACTCCTGCAGCTTGGGCCACAGGGAGTATGTGTGTGCAGTTAGAGAAGGAGGGTCAATGCACACTGGGTTTGATCACGGAGCCAGGAAAGACGGAGGTTCAGCACTGAGATCCATTCTGGACTTACAAAATGGGACAAAAGGAAAAAAAATGGCTGAGGTTGGAAGTAAAAAAGATAAGCCAGGAGCTGCAATTTACATTGTAGGAAGATGAGAAGGACAAGAGGCAGCTGCAGAGGAGGGACTACTAGAACTCACTTGAGAAGCAGCTGAATTGTGCACCATGAAATATAATGTTAACCAGAAATATTCCAGAATTAGCAATTAAACGAAAATTTTTGCTTTACCAAACAAGACAAACCCCCACTCCCTGTAACATACTTATAACTAGATTAAAAAAAGACTAATCCTTAGTGGGTGTGCTAGATTAGAAGTGCTTCTCCATGTCTTCAGGCACTCATGAAAAGGCATTAGACTAATAGGCACTCCAAATAGTGCTGAGATAGCCCATATTGTGAAGAGGGGACCCCCCCCCTCTGCCCCTGCCAAACACACACATTACTGTGTACATTCCAAAACAATATTTAAAAAGGCTCCAGGAAAAATAACCGTGCTATTAATTTACATATAACTGGATTTGGATATTCTTTTCTGAAAAATCTGAGCCAACAATGTAAAATGCCCAGCAGTTTGCTGCTTTCTTTAAAATTGGATATTACTTGGGTTTTATTACGTGAACTATGTCCACAGGGTTTACTTAAACATTTATGTATTTAATCAGGCTATTTTTTTTAAAATCAAACGAAAGTAGTTGTACAATTTCATCTCTACAGAGAGGAGTTATTCTTCAGCTGAAGATAACTCTGCCAAGGACAACCCCATTTGTTGATTAAATTACGTTCAATAAATGAGCTATTTTGCTAATGAGGATGGGGAATAACCTCCAGATATGGGCAGAGACTGGTACTCCTATAGAAGGGCCTGCTCTCTGCCCTTCTCTAGCTATCTATATTTGCCATCATGAAAAAAAGCACAATGATAGACTACAGCTTTGACAAATGGCCTCTTGCAAATCCTGTTCGGGATTTAAGGCCAGGCCAGGTTTCTGTCATGTTCCTCTGCTTGTGTTCCCAAGCTCCCCAGCAGTCGGCAGGACCTGTGTGGAGGTCTGGGGGCCTTGCCCTGTGTTGCAGCATCCCATCTCAACTCACAGATGGAGCAGAGCTCCCACTGAAGCACCAGACTATGAACAAGAGCAGTCTTCTGCTGCTGTTTTTAGGATGGTAACTCTTAGAATTAGGGCTACATAAGTAAATAGGGGCAAGGGAAATGAGATGTTTGTTATAAACCAGCGCAGCTGTTCACTCAGTGACCAAGTCAAAGTCCTTACTTTGTCTAATGTGGACACAGGCTGATGCCTGAGGTGGAGACTGGAGTTATAAACTAGCAATGCTCGAAGGGACTGCCCTTCACTTTCACCAAGTGTCTGAGGATGGATCAAAATCATCTTAATCTTTTGTCGCCACAAAAGCTGTTATTGTTACGCTGCATTATTTGCACCCTGGAGTTGCCTGTGGGCCTAGTCAGGACAGCACTGATGTGGCACAGCCATACAGAGCTGCTGTCTGAAGGGTGTGAAAGTGAGTCAGATCTACACAACCCTGCGGTTTGCAAAAGGAATTAGCAGGCCATTTCCCAATAACAAGCATATCATATAGCACACATTCAGTTTTGTTGAGGTAGAGGAACTAATACCATTTTGTTTTCGTTTCTAAATGTACCACACAAGAATAACAGTTGAAATATGCAGAGTTTAGCAGGAAATTCATTAAAGTGAAGGGCCCTACATTAAGGTGAGAGTATGCATTAAAGTGAAGACGACACCAGACATTTGCAAAAACTCCCACATTTTGCAAAACTTAACCGGTGTGAAGAAATCTTCTGAACTGCATGCCTTTTTGAAAGGGCAGTGTGAATATATACATGTGAACACATTAGTATTGGTTTTGAATGTCTAAAATCAATATGAGACTTCATTTTAGGCCATTGATTTCCTTAGATGTGAATGTGGATACTGCTTTGTTGTTGCATGATCCTTTCTGTTGTGATGGATGCAGAGGCAGCTAAAATCCACGGACACTCCCAAAGAGGACAGGGTATGCTCAGTTTAACTCACAAAATTGAGCCTCAGTTGGCATCTGGTAAAACAGCACTACAAGATTAACACCTAAGACTCTGAACAGCAAAATGGTTATCTAAAGTAAGATTCATTTGTATCAAAATGTAGATGACTCATGCAGTTGTAGGTGTCCTAGGAAATTTCATCAGACCTCGAGCTGCCACTTCCCTTCTACCAGATGTATGAAGTGATATACTTGGGGATTGGACTAGATAACGTTTGGAGGTCCCTTCCAACCTGGGGCATTCTATGATTCTATATTGTGTACTTCCTTTATCAGCCTGAAAAAACGAAGACACTAAATTGAAGACAAACTCTAAGTTTTAAGTTGAACTACTTGGGAAAAAAATGTGTCTCCCTTTGAGAAAATATGGTGTGTTTGGGAAGTCAGGACTCATCATGGATGATCAATGATCCAGCATTCTTTGTGTCCTACCTCTTTTCTGTGAGAGATTACTTTTTATGTCATACGTTTCCTACCTAGGACCTACTTTTTTACTCTGCTGGGTGATCATTTGTGCTAAGAAGCATCCTACAAACATGGCTTGGTGTTTGCTCTATGTTACTAAATTCAGAGCTCATCTTTGAGTTTCATGGCAATTTTTTTTGCAATGAAAATGACAGATCTGGCAGTAAGGGCTCAAATGGCTCAGGTGTGGTTATTGGCACACCGTGTCCTGCCTACTCACCTGGCAGCTGCTGCCGCAGACTGCCCAGAATGCATTCTCTGCTTGTTTGGGTTCATGCCATCCTTATGAGGCTGGGAACAGTCTCCTACAAGTCCTTCTAGATCCTCTCCAGTTGTTTCGTATTCTTTCTGTCACACTCTATCATTACCTGTCACACACAGAGACGTCCTAGGTCTAGGTTGCAGCATCAATCAAAGCAGATGGCTCCAAATGCACACCTTCGCTTGCCTTCTGTGGCAGTTTGTCCAACTGTGAGCTGCTGTGAAAGGGCTCTCCTGGCTGAAGTGACTGTCTGGAGGGTTAACTTAAAAGGGTGGCTTACATCCTGAACTAAATAAGCAGCTGAATTGCCCTCAGAAGCTTTCAATAACTTCTCTGTTGATGGATGTTTGTTTCCAAAGATCATTGTTGTTAAGGTTTCCCTTTGCCACTTTTAGAGGGCTTGAAATATCTCAGAGAGAACTGTTGACTTGATAATTACATTTGCTGTAGAAATATTAGAGTAAATGATCTTTAAAGCACTTTAAAAGCAAACAGTGCAGTTACTAAAACAACAATATAAAACCTCCACAGAAAGCAGTGAATATAAAAAAAGCTTTGTCAACTAGTTAATTTGCCTTAGGTGGCATCATTTCAGCATCTGGCTGAGTGTTGACATACAGTGCCAAAACGATCAAGAAAAGGATTTAGAGGGTAGGACAATTTATTAGAATCCTATTAAAGGCAAAGGCTTCAAAGCTGTATTTTTCTATGAGCAATTTATCTGACAAAGCCCGATTTTTTGTTCGTCGATCCTCTGGAAACAACTCAGAGATCTTTACCAGTTCATTTTTTTCACTGGAGCTGAGAGCAATCTTTACGAGCATACCTGAGCTGCAGCTTCTCAGTTCTTAGATAAATGAATGAGTCAGCCTACATGTTAGTAAAGAAAACGTTTTATGAAAAAATATTTCTTCTTTAGAGATACTCAGATAACTTCTCTTCTTAAATCTGTGTAAGCCTTTGGTGACTATATCAAAGTCCGCATATATTCTGTCTGACATAAAGCACTAAACTTTGTTGCCAGACTTAGAATATGGTCATGGAAGGACTAGAATATGGTCATACAAGGACCCTTTGCAGACAGAAGAGATAAGAAGGAGCATCCAGACCACCTGGGAGCAAGTACCTGGTGCTTTTTATTACCTTGAACAGAACAGCCAAACTGGTTGTTTGGAATCCTCCAATGTTAAAGTGAGAAAAATAGATGCTACTAGAGCAGTGTTTACCGCCTGTACCTTAAGATGAAATGCAACACACTTTTATAAGTGACTTTTTCTCCTCTTTGTCTCTGGAGGGAGTCTGAGGGACTAGTCCAGGGTGAATCTCTGCACTGTAGATGTCCAAAGAGAGGTGAAATTAGTTTTGTTTCCTGCAATAAGAGAGCTTTCTGCTGACTCCTTCTAGGAGGCTGGGAGAGCTCCTCATTAGCAGGACATAACCTGCTCTTGGAAATTTGAGCACTGTAACTGGCACAAGATACTGTTTTCTCCTTCATTGTTCCATGATGTATGCACACCTACAGCAAATTTCAGGTTTGATTAAACACAATTTTGTGATCCTCCAAAGAAAGGAAGATTTGGCCATATGAGCATACAGAAGAACTGAAGAATTTCACGTTGGTGCTTCTTTTTCCACTTCTTTCCACTTCTGAACTTTATCAGATTTTATGTATTCAATTACAAACCAAAATACCCATACAATTTTTTTTACCAATTCTCAGTAAACAAAATAGCTTGATCTGTGCATGTGTAAGAAATTACACATTTTCAAAAAAGCTAAATCCATTGAGAAGGTCATATCCATGCAACAGACAAAGAAACCAGCTTCACTAAATTCATTATTTCGTATCAAGCTATTCGTTTGGCTGCAGTTTTACCTTATATAGTGTTCTTTGTTTCACATAACTACTTTAATCCTTTCTGGATGCATGCCAAGTTTTAACTTCTTTTCCTGCTTTTGTAGCTGATTTCACATGACTGTTTTTCATTGTAACTGTGTCAAGAAAAAAAAATCTTCAGCAATTTAATTTATCTTGGTTTTGTTTCAAAATAATTGTTCCTTCCTATTAATCAGCTGATTATCTTTTACATTCATTTGTGGCTTTCATATCTCCAAATCCCTGTATATCCCTTAACACCTCATTCCTTACTTTTTTCCCTGATTACTTTTCCAACACCCTGATTGATTACATGAATTCACATTCCCTGTAATACTGGACTCTCATGTGAAGCTGTTAATTAGAGTTTCTGCACAATTTTTAGTAAGTAGGAACTGTAGTTTTTATATTTTGAAGGTATATCATTTGAATTCTTCAGGCCAGCTAATCCTGAAAACTTTTTTCCTTCATCTAGGAAAACAGGCTGCACTTAAGGTTAAAGGATTAGAGTTTGCCCATACTGCAGGCTGCAAGCCCAGTATAGTCTTAACATTAACAACTAAGATGGTACAAATATTTAAGATACCAAGTCTTGCAATTAACAGGTTGGCATCCAAGACACTTTCATATTCTGGATATTTTTTCATAACTGTCAATTATTGGTTATTTTAGATGAAAATCATATGTTATTTCCAGGACCTTGATAATTAAGTGTGATAATTATTTATAAGACATCATGAGTAGAAATCCTGGTAAAGTTCTGTTTCAGTAACAGGATCCTGGCACAGGTCCATGGAAGATCAAGTATCCACAGATTTTCTGTTACCAGATTTCACTCACTCACAAATTTGTTATAATCTTTATTTGCCTTATGTATTGAAGAGGACGAGGGGAGCTGGGAGACACACATCATGAGCATGAAGATCACATTAGAAATCAGGAAAAGGCATGGAAGTGTTTTTTAATAAGCCCATCCATCACTGCAAAACTATCCATCTACAGTCTTTGATTTCTTTTGATTTACCAAATATTGTCTTATGTTCTATGAGACTCTTTTCTGCTGAATCTCCTTTTGATAGTGTCCTCACTCACCTTGCTTTTGTCCTTTATCCTCAGGGACTGCAATTTCTTTCAATCCTTTGACAAAAGAGAGGAGTGTAATGTTTTCACTCTCTCCTTTTTTTATTTGCTTGAAAAATGGCCATTCATCCCTATAGCTGCAAGGTCTGTTACTCTATGATTTCAGTGTTCATCCTGACATTCTCTTGCTGCCAATCCCAGTAAAACAAATGTGAAAACAAAGTTCTTAATGCCTGGCTACAAATCTACCTGAGCTGACTTGGACAGTCCTGCTTCACTGAGCAACCAAGAGCTCCGGTTATTTATGCAGTCCTTTACCAAAAAAAAAAAAAAAAAATAAGGATCAGGATCCAGAGCTAACAAAACACTGAAACCACAGCTTCTCCCTCCATACTGACCTGTCAGGTAAAGACTGATTTTTTAAAAGGCACACGAATTCTGTGCAGAGAAGGAAGCCACTTTGATGCATGTTGTCTCTATCAGCTAGAAGAGTACTTCAGCTGCTGGGGAATTTACTTTGGCATGAAACCAGATCCAGCCCGTCTTGTGAGCAGGAACATGTACACATTCTTGCACGCATCTCCACACCTCCAACAGACTGGCACACTTCTACCCGTATATATGTATTCCTGTGCATCCTAAAGGAAAATAGCTTTTGTGCCTTTGTGTGTTTGTGAAAACTGACATGATTTCCATCATTGTCGTAGTTCTATCAAGTAACTGGGTGATCTTGCTCTTCATTTTACAGTTTTGACATTAAAAAAATGCTGCAATGCAGCATTTCTAATCTTTAATATGATGGACTCCATGAAGACAAACTACTCGACTTGATAGCTGAATTTAAGCCTCAGTTCTGCAAAGCTTTGAACTGTTTGCTCTGAGCATGTGACCAGTCCCACCAATGTCAGTGCAATAAAATTTGAACATGAGCAAGGGTCTTTCTATGGTACCCATTATTATTAAAATATAATGTTAGAAATCAAAGTTTATTTTCTATAACATAAAACATTTCTATAGGTATATTTCATTTCACTTGATGTTACATTTAATTGCTCATCAACCCTGCTTTTTACAAAGCTTCCTACTCCTTTTAAAATGAGTGTTTATTATCAAAGTGAAGCAGAAGTCATTTTACAATTTAAACTGCAATTAAATTGCCGATTATTGACAACCAACAATCTTTCTTTAGGGTGCAGGGGATTAAAATAGGTCATACCTATAGGAAAATGAGAACACCAGAGCAGAAACACTAACTCCAAAATATTTTTCCTCCTTGTGCAATACAGGATTATAAAAGGGGGAGTATTGTTTCATTTTGACACGTGGCTATGCAGTGTAGGTAATCGTTCATTGCAACAGGTACCTTTAGGGTGGATTATCTCTGGCCTTGTAGCTATGGACCTAGGACTTACCTGTACTTACAATGAAAACTGTAACTAAGTCCTATACCCTCAGATACCTTCCCTGCTGCAGGCTCTTCTTCAGCACAATGGCTTGAAACGCTGTTCTGCTCAGCATCATCCAAGTACAGACCAAGCTATTTTGTCTGAGACCTCCCATTGCTCCTGACACAGGCTGGAAATAATGGGCAGGTTTATTGCTATGTTATTATTGCTATAAGGTCGGGCTCCCAGCTCTTTCATCCATTTTCCTGCACTCTTTCATTCTTTCATTTGTTCGTCTTGACCCAACTCACACTTGTGAACTACAGTGCATTTGTTAGATCAAGAGGCTGCCTGCCATGCCTCGGAGCATCAAATAGGGAAGTGGTCCTTAGGGTAAATGGAGCATGGTATGGAGAAATAAACATCATTCTCTTCAGTCAAGACTGAATGTGTGTGTTGTATCTATTGAACACCTCTCTGACACTGGTTTAACAGGTTTTTTCTTATTAATATGTATCACATACACTGTCCCCTCTCTCCCACTGCTAAAGGCACAAAAGTTGAAATCACACCATATAAAAGTTCAAATTTACTTCATTCTGTCCTACTTAGGTCACAGCTTTGGGCAGTGCTACCAGGTGAATCATTAAACTCTTTTTAAAGTAGCGTTTTGACATTTATTTTCTCAACCTGGAAGCATCATGATGAGAAAGATTTTCCAAGAACTGGATTTACTTTTTCAAGCTGCAACTAGACTTCTCTGTTAGTTTTAGGAATATTTAGCAGTTTTAAAAGACCTGTCAGATAAGTCTGTTTTATCACAAGAAATGCTTCAGCACACCTCACCCTAGTATAAACGTGATCATTTTCAAAGTGATCCAATGGATTTAGACATCTGGTGTATACTTGAGTCTGATTTTGAAATTCCCAGTAGAAACCATAGACAGTGTGTGTACACAGGCAAAGCAATAGATGGTTCAGAGACAGGTCTCTTCAGGGACTGCTATGTGATTGAGCAAGGATCGGCATGAGTGAAATTGCCAGGTGCTTGGCAGCTCTCCATGTTTTCTGATGATCTTCTCTTTAGGAAGTTAGAGTCTCTGTGTGGTCTTCTGTGCGGAAGCCAAGAATAGTGTTGATCTACAGAGCATAACCAGATTACAAAACGAAGAAAATCTCTCTGCCTGCTCAAGCCAAGGCCACAGCTTCTCAAGTCCTCTGTTCTTGTCACGATCTTTGTTTCACTGGACATTTTTTTTTTAAATAAAAAGTTTGAGGGTTATGAAAAAAGAATTAAACAACTACTATGCTTCCTGCTGTGATGTCAACCTGAGATCCTCAGAGTGGCCAAGAGCATAAGTATTGCCTCCCACTAACATCTCCTTAAAATATCCTGCATACAGTCTGGCATGCTGTCTGCCTTGAGGCGTACTAATGCTTTGGACGTGTTGAGATGTATAGACATCTTGTGTGTCTTGTGCTCACGGCAGGATTAGCCGAGCTGATAATTGTCTGAACCTGAAGCCTGGCCCTCAAGGATGCCATTCAGACAGAGGATGGACATGCCGCCTGCTTCAGTTTTGTCTTTATAAATGGAAACTCTTGTTGTTGTCTTCTGTTCTCTGGAGGGAAGAATGGTTTCTGCTGCTTTTTCCAGAGGGTAGGAAGGAAGTGTTATATTGCTGTTTGTGTCTTACTGAGAGCACTTACTGCTCAAAGAAGGGTGATATCACTCAAGATGGCAACACAGGGAAAACTTCAGATGTAGTGAAGTTACACTCAAGATCAAAATGACCAAGATGATGCAGCCCAAGTGAAAATTACTTTTGAGATGGGCTGAAATCCTGAAGAGTAACAGCAGCTATCTCCTTGCTTTTGAAGATCTTTATGAGGAGGCTCCCTCCCTGCTGCAGCTGCTATTTTCCTGATTCCCTCCTCTACTGCAGGCACAGTGATGTCTGGAAGAGGAGCGATCACTTTATGGTGCACCATGGGATTCTCCAGCACCATTTGCTGGTAATGAATTTGGCTGTATAAAGACACTGAGGCCATTAAATGTAGTCAAGGCCATATTGTGACACTGTTAAACACATTAGACGAAAGATCAGTGAAGTTTTCAGCAAAGAGTTGTGATCTTGCATGAGGATAGGGAAATTTCTCTGGTTTTGTATTTCTGGACTCCCATTCCCGTAGCAACCCCCATGCAGGCGGTCCCCCAACACCACACTCCTCTGCAGATGGTCAGGACTGATGGCTGTACAAGGGGAATGTGAATGGGTTCCCCACAGCCATGTCCTGGGTTATTATCATCCAGTAGCTCTCAGCCAACATTGTTTTCAAGCCCCATCACTGTGATGGCAAAGCTGGAAGCTCCTTCTGGAGGAAGCAGCCTCTGGCCCAAGTTACCTGCAAACCCTCAAAAATAATCAAAATATCCTCAAATGCTGCCTGGAGGAGGAGAAGAAAGAGGAGGATGGGAAAAATCCTATTCCGAAGGCAGCTGCCATGGAGAGTGGTACCATGGGGGGCCCCTGGGTTGGGCAGGCAGAGAGACTTGCCCTCTGCTTGTGATGCCAGCACCTTCAACTTTGTCTTTCACATGGTGTTTTGTCCTGTATAGAAAATAGCAGCTGGCCAAGCAAGTGAGCTCAGAGGCCTATCTGCTGAACTGATCTAGAAAATTAAGGGGAGTCATTTAAATAGCTTGGCTTAATTGCAGAAATTCCACTCTTCGTTATCTGTCTGAGGTGGACATTCAAGTGGGTGGAAACCTAGAAAAATGCATTTTCTTGGTTGGGCAGAAAAGAGGGTGGCAATGGTGCTTCTTCCCCTGACTAACACTGTGTTGTGTCACTCTATTTCCCTTGCAGGGACCTGCCACATCGGCTGGGCCTACTACTGCACAGGTGGGGGCGCGGCAGCGGCCATGCTGGTGTGCACCTGGCTGGCCTGCTTCTCGGGCAAGAAGCAGAAGCAGTACCCTTACTGAGTCGGTCACGGGTCACGGGCACTGCCAGATGCCCGAGCGGCTTTGCTGACATCTTCTGGATAACGACAAATAACAAGAAATTTTTAAGTGCTTTCTCTCTGGAGCAGACATGGAGTGGGATGGTGGGTGGCCCCAGGGAGGGCAGGGAGGTGGACAGCAGTGCAAAGCCACCTGGCTGAGCTGGACAGGGGTGGGTTTTCTCACAGGATTCTGCTTGTGGTCTGCTCCACAAAAATATAAGCAAGGAAAACTCCACTTTGGCAAATGGTGAAATTCTGCGTGCACTGATTATTTGAGAGGTCGGTGAGGGGATGGCAATGCCGAGAGGGTGGGGTACTGCCTGGCAGCCCCTCAACGTGGCGCTCCTGAAAGCACACATGCACGCACAGATGTTGACCATGGCACAAAATGAGTAGAGAGGAACCTTGTTTTGGTGCGATTCTTCTTTCTTTTCCTTTCTTTTTCCCTTGTTTTTTTTTGTTGTTTTTTTTTTTTTCTTCTCTCTGGTGGGTTAAAATTCAGTGTTGCAACACTTTTTAATCTATACATTAAACTTAATAAAAGGACCAATAAGCCACTTTATCAGTATTTTGTATATTCTCTACACATCTTTCTTCTCCAAACATTTAGCCACTGCTTATTCAATCCTATACAACTTTTATTAAGCCTCTGTGTTTTCAGCGTTATTACAAAAGTGCGACATAATTACTTGGCATATGTAGCCTTTCTTATATTACTTTTATGAAGTGCAGCAAATGGACATTTTTCTGTCCATTGAAAATTCCACTCATGGTACTGTAGAACTCTGTTGGTTATGTATGACTAACAGGAAACTTCTTCCAGACATAGATTTCTGTTGCTGTTATGTTTAGCTCATTGACGTCGTATTGTGCTGTACCATGTTTATTATTTCAATATTCATTTTTGTAAAAATATATATATAATATGTGCTATTTTATGTTTGTATTTGAAAAATCTCTGTAAATAAATTTTTCCTTGATCAATACTTGCAAGGTGTGATTGTGTCACTAGATGAAAAAATCTCCTTCCCAGATCCCCATTGGAAAAATCCTCATAAATAATTACTACTTTTATAACCATGCTGTATCCTTTTTCCCTGTAAAACACATACATTTAGGGTTCAGTTACAGTCCTGAGGATAGACATATATTGCTACTGGAGGCACTCTGGCATATCCCACACTTTTGCCTCATGCTGTCAGGTATCCTGCAAGACTTCATTTTGTCCTGGTTGTTGCAGACACATTTCACACAGCACCGCGTATCCCTGTTTAGGCAACTGAAACAAGCCCTTACTTTCTTGGCAGCATCAACACCGGTCAACTACCTACCAGGTGGTATTCCCTGTGCAAGACACTGCGCTGTACATGCAAAACTCAAAAACAATTTTTATTTTCTTTAAGAAAAATAATGTGAACTTAAAGCATGGAAATTTGTAAGGATTTTCAATCATGATATTAACTGGTATTACTCCCTTACAAATTTCTTTTTCTGCTCTTGTTTTCCTAATGATATTTTTGTCATGTATTTCTATGCTACTGTCTATGTTCTAGTTATGGTTCCGCTGGTTAATAACACCCATAGCTGTTGCGACTCTGAAATCCTGCAGTTGCTTTGTACATTATGCCGGGCAGCCTTTTAGAGGTATGTGGAAATGGCAGTGTCAGCTACGGTGATCATTCCTGATATTGCTGAATTGAATTTTATCGCATTTCATTATAGACTAAGCACTATTTATAGTGAAAACAAAATTGTACCTTGCCCCTCCCAGCTTAGCCCGTAATAGTCCTATTGTATCCGATTGTGCTTCTGCTGAGAAGCACACCAACCATGCTGTGGGGGCTTGCCTCCTCACATGCTCTTCCAGTGGCACCAGCAACAGTGGGACAGGAAGCTCTTCCCTCTTGTTTCCAAGTTTCAGCGCTTGTGCCTTCTCTTGAGTGCTCGGAACCATACCTAAACCTGCTGCAGGGATGTCAGTGGCTTTCCGTATACCCTTGAAGTAAGGATGAATATGCCTGTTGGGGTTGTGGATTGCTGCTTTATTTTTTTAAATTTTTTTTTGATTTATTTTTTAGAATTTTCTAGATGGAAAAAGACCTTTAGGATCATCTTGTCCTATCATTAACCGAACACTGACAAGACCTTGACTAAACCATATCCCTAAGCGCTACATTTACACGACTCTTAAATACCACCAGGGGTGGGGACTCAACCACTTCCCTGGGCAGGCAGTTCCAATGCCTGATAACCATTTCAGTAAAGAAATTCTTCCTGATATGCAATCTAAACTTCCCTTGGTGCAACTTAAGGCCATTTCCTCTTGTTCTATCACTTGTTACTTGGTGACCAACCCCGACCTCTCCACAACCTCCTTTCAGGTAGTTGTAGAGAGTGATAGGGTCTCCCCTCAGCCTCCTTTTCTCCAAGCTAAGCAATCTCAATTCTCTCAGCTGCTCCTCATAAAACATGTGCTCTAGATCCTTCACCAGCTTTGTTGCCCTTTTTTAGACATGCTCTAGTATCTCAGTGTCCTTCTTGTAGGGAGGGGCCCAAAACTGAACACAGTACTTGAGATACTGCCTCGCCAGTGCCAAGTACAGGGGTAAAAATCACTTCCCTAGTCCTACTGCCCACACTGTTCCTGTTGCTGTCCAGGATGCCATCGTTCTTCTTGGCCACCTGGGCACACTGATGGCTCATTTTCAGCCGGCCATCTATTAACACTCCCAGGTCCCTCTCTGCCTGGCAGCTCTCCAGCCACTCCTTCCCAAGCCTGTAACACTGCCGGGGGTTGTTGTGGCCAAAGTGCAGAACGTGGCATTTGGCCTAATTGAAACTCATACAATTGGCTTTGGTCCATCGATCTAGTCTGTCTAGATCCCGCTGCAGGGCCTCCCTACCCTCAAGCAGATCAACACTTCCACCCAGCTTGGTGTCATCTGCAAACTTACTAAGGGTGCACTCGATCCCCTCATCCAAATCATTCATAAAGATGTTAAACAGGAGCGGCACCAACACTGACCCTGGGAGATACCACTCACAATCAGCCACCAACTGTGTTTAACTCCATTCACCAGCACTCTTTGGGCCTGACTATCCAGCCAGTTTTTTTACCCAGCAAAGTATATGCAAATCCAGGCCAGGAGCAGCCAGTTTTTGCAGGGTGCAGTGGGAGATGGTGTCAAAGGCTTTAATAAGTCCAGATAGGCAACATCCACCAGCCTTTCCCTCATTCACTAAGCGGGTGACCATGTTGTAGAAGAAGGTCAGGTTAGTCAAGCAGTATCCACCCTTCATAAACCCATGACCAAAGGAGATACAACCACAGCTTTGGCTATGGTTCCACTTTGGCAGGTATCTCAATACAAAAATGATGCCTTTGTACAGCATGCTCTGTAGTAACATGTATTTCCTTTCACTGCAACTGCAGTTTGGTCTACAAAGTTTCAATGATTTAAAGTAAGTGTTATTATTCTAAAATAAACTCTCTAGATTATATCCTGGACCACGCCTCACGAAGAATATTTTGGCTGTTTTTTTAGATCTTACTGCGCTCAGGTTTGGGCTTGATTTATTGTGATAAACTGGAATTGTGCAATTACTTCATGAAGAAAATCAGGGTTTTGTTATGATGAAATACAATTATAGCATGACTGACTTTCTCTGAATTTGTATAAAATCTCTTTTCTTTTTTAATTTGGGATTGAATAAAATGCCAATTTTTAATAATCAAGCCAATGATATATTCTGCACCTCCTTTGTAGCTGTTTATTATATAGCTTTGCCTGCTGAGCTATGAATAAACCAAACACAGTTTAACTAGATTTCTCCATATTTGTTCATTTTGGTTCTGATACCCATTTTGCTCTGGAATATAAATACCATTTATTATCATGACTATCAAGCCTCACAGCTACAAACTCTAATAACTTCGAACTGGACAAAAAATTGCTTTCAATTTCACAGCAAGAAGTGTCAATGAAATATTTACAATATTTACTGTGTTTAATTTTCCATTTATTTATTCTTGAAGATGAGGAGCTTGGCCTTTCATTTGTCAAAACAAAAGACGTAAGCTTGCTGTCACTGCATTTTGTCCTTGCTGTTGCTGGAGACACATAATCCTGTTCATTCATTAATCAAGTTTCATTTTAAAACTATTTAAGCAGTTTTCCCCCAACAACTACATTGGGAAATTTGTTCCAAAATCTCGCTCTGAGTGATTAGACAATTCCTAAGTTCCAGACCACCCTGTGTTCTGGAGCTCACTGTTGATACAGGTGTCAGAGGTCACAGTCCACTTCCAACAAATACTCTAGGAGCAAGTTTCATCCCTCACTCCTAACTAATATAGGAGCTATATAGAAACAAATCATATGGTCACAAACTACTGATCATTATCAGAACTTTTCTTAGGACCACAGGATAATTCAGGTAGGAGGGAACATCACGAGGTCTGTAGTCCACTCTCCTGCCCAAGACAGAATCGGTCATGAAGCCACAACAGATTGCTTAGGGATTTATCTCATCTGGTCTTGAAAATCTCCAAGAATGGAGATGCACAACATCTCTGGGCAACTTGTGCCACTGCCTGACTGTCCTCATAGGGAAATAGTTTTACCTGTAACTGATCTTGTTTCAGCTAGTGACCACTGTCTCTAATCTTCCTACCAAGAATCACTGAGAAGGGTTCACCTCCACCTTCTGTTACCTCTCCATAGGTGCTAAGTTGCTGCTACTGGGTTATCATTCACCTTTCACAAGCCATCTTTTCATCAGGCTGAATAAGCCCCAACCCTTGGCCTCCCTGGCCAGTAGGATGAACACTCTGACCCTCAGGTCCTTTCCACAGAGGCCAGGCAGCCCCTGGCTTATGTTACTGTAGGGGATTCTTCATTCGCAGGTGCAGGTCTTGGCATTTGTCCTTGTTGAATTTCATAAGGTTGTTGTTATCCCATTCCTCTAGCCTGTCTCAGCCCCTCTGAATGGCAGCCCTGCCCCTCAGTATATTGACTGGTTGCCCTTTCATGATGTCATCTGCAAACGTGATGAGAGCACACTCTTCTAGCTCTTCCAGGTAGAGTTCAACCAGGAGCCATGATCTTCTGAGCCTCATTATCCAACCAGTCTGTTACCCATCTAGTTGCCTACCCATCCAGACCATAATGTTCCAACCCGGACAGAAAAAAACTGTGGGAGCCGGTGTCAAACGCCTTGCTAAAATCCATGCCAATAACAATCCCTCTATCACAAATCCAGTCATTTTACCATGGAAGGCCACCAGGTGGGTCAGCACAGTTTATTCTTGATAAATGTATACTGAGTGCTCCCAGTCACTGAAATGAGGTCATATGAGACTACTAGCAGAAATAAGGTGTTGAGATCCTGTTGCTTTTGTATATTTAGCTTTTGCTTTGCATAGCTAAATACAGAAAAAAAGTAGTAATCCACAAATCTAGGAATATGAAACATAGGAAAAAAAATGAGCTCTGGAAGTTGGAAATTTACTTCATAAGTGTTTGAGTGAGGCACATTAAGGTGGAAAAACTTCATGCTGTACTTTATTTACGTAAGTTTGATCTTTAGAAATTACTTTAGGAGATTTGAGTAGGAAATTCTCCCACCCAAACCCCAGAGAGCTGGAGACTTTCTTTGCCTGTGAAGCATAGTGTGTAGTGCCAAGACTCTTATCCTGAGCACTAACACAGTATTTCGTGAGAGGTAAAATGCAAATTTTGTCATTCAATCATTAAATCAGAGAGGAGCTTTTCTGCATAAATATGAGGCATGTGAAGACCCTGCCTGGAGTCTGAAAGGACGTTATTCTCTTTCTATAAAAAAAAGGCCATTACTTTTCAAGACTTACATACTAACAAACGCGAAGTTTCATTACATGCTGTGGAGTTTGTTCCTTCCTTAAACTACAAATATATGTCTAAGAAAAAAAGCCTTTAAAATGTTTTGAAATGAGAGTTAGGTACCTCCTGAGGTGGTTTAACCCCTTTATTTCCTTTTTCTTGATAGAAGATTCAGAAATCAGTTACAGCAGCAATTTATCTGTCATTCTAGAGCTTGAAATAGTCTATGAAAAATATCAAACTAAATGACAAGACAGATAATCTGTACATCAACATAAGCATTAATTTTACTTTACATACTTAACCTTTCAGAGAGACAATGGTGAAATTAGATATGCCTTTTTTTAGAAGTGACATTTTAGTGTAATCCCTTAAGCAGACAGGATTTTAAATATAGGCTTTCGAGTAAGTATTAAGTGTTTTTATTATTATTATTTAAATAATGATGGAGCAAAGAAAATGAGGAAATTCTGAAACAGTTTCAAGTTCAGTTCTCTTACTGGCAGGAAGGATGGTTATTAGGTTAAATATAAATAGGTGGTCTTTTTTTCTGTTCCTCACCAAGAAACAGAATGCTCATTGACATTTATATGGATATTTTAGTTGAGTAAAGACAGACTCTGACTCCTTTCATGGACAATTTTCTGACCTTTTTAGTCTGCTAGAAGTATCTGCTAAGAATATCAGTGTGTTAGGGGTACTCTATGTTATGCCAAGCATATTAAGCTAAGCCATCACAAGGAAAAGGATAATCTGAAAGGAATATATGGCACAACTTCATTATACGTATCTACACCACCAGGGCCTAGTGCAGTGTTGCCTACTTTCCTGGCTGACTAGGAGCAATCGAACTATATGTTACTCTGCTTTCAGAGCATCCTCCATCACACAGAGATATCTTCTGGTCCTCAAGTATCTCCTCAACAGGCACTCTGGACCATATTAAGCATCACTAGAAGCATGATCATCTCCAAACATGCCTCAAGCATGATTGTTACCCCAGTTTGATTTGCCAGAGTGGGAATGGTAAAAGAATGCTAGAGCACAGAAAAGCTGCCCCTCACCTGAAGACTAAACCAAATGCAAGTCTACATAAGAAGGCAGAAAGCTGCTGCCTCACACTGTCCATGGGGATGAGAGGAAAGTTTGCTGTCACCATGGAAAACATCTGTCAGCTTTCGCCTGCAGGAAGATTTGGCAGCCCACTCAGATAACTTTCCAGACATGTTTTTTTATAGGACATGCGTGGAGGCCACTACCTGAGTTCCCAAGAGAACACATTAAAAACAAAGACTGCTCCCATCTTGCTTGTACCCCTGAGAGTCAGTTATGGCTCCCACAGCAGCCCTAGTGTGTAAGACCCCTGCACCAAGCCTCAGCTCCAGGACCAAAGAGTAAAGAGAACAGTAGCAGTCAAGGTGCTTCATGTGCTCCAGATGCTTTTGAAAACTGCATGCAGCGTACAAGAATGTCTTCATCCTCTTTTCACTGTCCAGCAGCTATAGGCAAGTTTGACTCTCTGCACAGTGGCCAGCAAAATGAATATTTAAGTACACTTAATAAAGGTTGCTGGGATGTAGACAGTCATGTTGTGAAGTACTTTTTCTCCAGCTCACCACCAAAGAAGTGAAAGTTTCATCAAGTAATGGAGAGCAGCTTCCTACACAAGACTCCTGAGCGGGTGGTTTTCTACAAATTCCTCTGCACTTCAGCCCAATAATTTTGTCCTGTTCCCTAAACTTCTGCCAGATGCGATTGCTTTTAAAAAGTGGGCTGCTAAAGGGAAAACGAGCAGTTCATGTGAATACTTTGTTTTCTATTAAGGATTCCAGTAATTTCAATGGGCTTGGACCAAACTCCATGACCCTGATCCAAAACCTATAGGAGCCAATGGCAAATAGTCCACTGTCTTAGCTCAGGCACAGATTCTATGGGCAAAATGCCATAACAGTTCTGTAGCTGGCTTTGCATTATGTTCCGGTAAACCATCCATCTTTTTTTTTTTTTTCCTTCAGAAAAAATACACGCACACTCTCTCACAAATGTGCATATTTTATAAGCAAAAAAATCCCTATGTCTTTCTTGGGTTTGTACATATCTAAATATTCTTTATCATCTGAGAATTAATTAAAATAAGATCCTACAAATGCAAAATCTATGTGGCACGTAATATTGGCAATGTGTGTTTATTTAGGAGTTACGTCTTCAAAGTTCAGAAGTTTAAAAAAAAAAAAAAAAAGGTTTGTATTGATTTTGCAGACAAACAAACTGCCGGATTTGGATAATAAAGCACATTTTTTGCGAAGCAAGCCAGCTGTGTGTCCTTATCTTGCCTGTTCCAGAGGAAGAAAATGAAAAGTGGATTAACTAGCATAATGAATGTTTCAAAGGATATGAAGTCAAATCTGTTATATGATGGAAGGCTGTGGTTGTTAGCTGATATTACCAGACTGGGTGAGTCCAAAGGCACTCTTTCTACTGCCAAATGGAAAGGACAAAGAACAGAAAGTAGAAATGTAGCTTTATACTGTGGTGTTTACTAATGACCCCACTATGAGGTAGTGATAGATGCTCTTCACATATGGCTCACTCTGACTCAGTGACTCTCCATATGAAGCTTTTGGGTTGTTCTCCCTTTTATACCTCTGAAAGCACCAGCAAGCTTCCTGTTTGTACAGCACTGAGGACAAACAGTTCCCAGTCTATCAGTAGAAATCCTGAGTGTTGTCCTAATGTAAAGTAACCCTACTTCGCAGCAAGAGTAAGGTTTAGTAAAGAAGTTGCTTTTACTGAATGGTAGTACCTTTTGATAAGGAAATAGACTAAGGAACTCTCCATTAAAACACAAGCAATAATTACGATAATAACATTGGAAATGGTTAAATACTTCTTGCCTAGAGCTCAGTGGCCGTATTAAGAACTACAGTGTGAGATATTTGTTTTCAAGTAGCTGTTAACACATCATTTGTTTTCTACACTTCTAGGATTAATGCCTGATCACGGTGCACACAGGAATTAAAAGGACTGAGTGCATTACTACACCTACCTCTCTCTTGCTGGCTGAAATGAGAACACCTTTTCACAGAAATATTTCACCCTGCTCCTGCATGTTGAGTTCAGCAAGTCTGTGCACCTTAAAGTCTCTCCAGGAACTGCCTGACCCTGCCTCTTCTCAAAAGCCTGTTGTGAGCTGTATATCTGCTCACACTGTGCAGCACTTTGCTACAACTTGCTGCTGCAGAGCATGGCTGTCACTTCTGGAAGGTTTCAAGCTGTTTCTCACTAACAGATCAGTGTACCTTACTCCAGGATAATCCATTACTGAAAGATGCCACAGTGCACACAGCAAATTGTTTAATTTTCAAAGTCATTCTTACATCTTCCTCTCTTGCAGACCATTCAACATTAATATAGTAGTAGTCAGCACTAGTACCTTTTCTTTTTTTATTCCAGTTCCTGAGGGCAATGGTACCAGAAGTCACACCGCAGGCAAGAGAATCATCTGCGTTAAGAGGGAAGAAGTTAACTTTTTATAAGGCAGCAGCATGTAGAAAACAAAACCATTCATGCCCAGATGCGCGGTGACATTTCAAAGAAGAAGTACATTAAATGTTTAGATCTGCAATGAAACATTAAGCAATCTGCATTTGTTGTCAATGTGTAGAAGTGGTATCCACCTCTTTCTGAAGAGTGACCCTGATTTCATTATGTACTGGTAAGCAGTTTCACAGCTCCTCAGTCTGTAGCTGATATGCTTGTGCATACTGTCAACATTAAGGAATGTGAATTATAGGGCAGCTTTCTAGGCCAGTTCGTCTCCCAAGGGGAATAGAAAAGAGATTTTTGCTCATGGTGTCAGATCACTGAAGCATACCTTTCCAGGAGCTGGTTTTGTGTGACCTGCAGCCTGCAGTGTAGCTATGCTTAACTTGCAGCTATCAAACAAGCAATCAGAGAGACCTAATAGATAACTAGATAGAAACTGCTGAAAAAAGATAGGCAAATATGATAAGATGAAAACTTGGTTTTAAGCAATACTGATAACACACTTAAATGAAAATAACATCAGAAGAATCACATACATAAGTAGAAGATGGTTGCTGCTTGTTTTTTCAGTCACCTCTGTTCCAGGCAATGGGGTTGGTTTTGTCTCCAGCTTATCCAGTATTAGCAAAATTGAGGTCTAATCATATGTTTATTGAGTCTTACACTGCTCCTTTCTTCCATCCTCCCACAGTTCTACTCCTACAAGACATTGATCTTCCTGGTAGAAGTCATCATGTTCCCTGGTTATAAACACTCTCACTCCATACGTGGACATTTAAAGACTGTATTTTTGAAATAGGCAAATACTTTTCACAAAAGATTCAGCAGTCTAGTTCATATGCAGTTTCCTTTGGGAACCACAGTAAAACTCCTGTGAATGAAGCACTCGGTGCAGGGTACTTCACTGACCTTCATAATTAGGAAACATTGCTGCCTGAGCCTTGTTCAGACAGATGATTTCAACAGTCAAGAAGTAAACGTACTTAGCAGCAAGGCATGCTGTTCCTATTTCATTGCTGCGAAGACAGCAGGACCATTCAGAGCTGCCTTCAGCACAATTATAAAATGTTCTGAGCTGCTTGGAGCCTTTTCAGTCAATCTGAACAGTCATTTCCTCTCATAGCAATGCCAAGTGAAGATGCTGACAGTCCTTAAATGCATTGCTCAAGATACACAGCAATTCACAATCCAACTTCTGAGGCACATGGTTTTAAGTTGTCCAGTGTTTTAGGTAGCACAGGTATTGCTCCCTTGTGCTGAGCTTATGATGCTTTAACCAGCTGCAATACTGTGGATGGTGCGAGATGTTAAAAGAAGCGTTATATTAGAGATCTTTTTCTCCTTTACATTATAGGCTTGAAGAGAGGCCAAGTTCCTAGCACCAGATGACTGTAGACCATCGAACCATGGCACTTGTAGATAAGCAAATAAAAAGAGGTGATTGAGAACTTTTCTGCATATCTTAGATGGCATTTCTGACAGTACCAGCAGCTACGCTGCTAAGGCAACAGACTTGGACCCTGATTGCCACCCTAACTGCCTTGAGTACAAGCTGATCTTCAGGAAACAGCAAAAAGAGGTCATCCTCCAAATAAGGAGGTAACATTTTCTGTATTAGCACTATTTTTGTCTACCCTACTTACCTGTAGCTTTGCACCTGTTTGCCCTTCACCAATCTCCTTACTGAGTCAATTGTCTGAATCCACACCAGTTTCTACAGCCACCTATGTTTTCTTAAAGGGTTAAAATAGGAAAAGGAAACACACCTGTGTTGCTCAGGATATTCCATAAAGTTAGACTTATTTGCACAAAAAAGGTTCCTAGAAAAAATCAAGTAAGGTTGACAAATGTCCTTTTAGTGCCTGAGAGACATGTAGTGTGGAAACTAGTTGCTGTCTCCTGAGTAATGGAGTCTATGATAAGCAATTTGTTTTGTAAGGAAACTATGTCACCTCAACTAACTGAAGGATATCATAATGACTTTCTGCATTTTGTCTCTTGGCTTCGTAGTACACTGCTGTATTGAAAATCAGTACAAGGGAAATAGAAAATTGTCACAAACACGTTAAACATGCTACTGCATTTCAAGACTGCAGCTGTTGAGTTTACCAATATTAAAACCAGGAGCCAGTGGAAACCTATGGGGTTTTTTGCACAGAATATGAGAGCTGGCTTTAGGATGATGGGCCCCATAACATTATTATTTCTTAGATCTGAGGGTGTTTCTTTGTTGGGACTTGACAGAACTTAAGGTTTCTTAAGGAGGCTTTGGATGACAGGCATAGGATGGGCTCCCTCTTGTGAGCCATGCCTGATGAAAAAAGTCAAGGAATTCTCAACTGCCTTCTGATCTCAGTTCAGGATTAAACCTCTGAAAATCTCCGTAACACTGGGATACTCTCTAGCTTTGTTTGATCTGTGGATCAACTGCCTGTGGAGAAGGGGCATCTAAAAATAGCTGAACATGATGAACGGACACACTGGGGAGCTTTAGCGAGGGAAGAGCAACCTGAGGGAGACAAGAAGAAAATTGGATTGCCTTCCGCAATGTTACTGCTGGTGACAAAGTACCCACTGATTCTTAGCATCCTACAGTTTAGCACAGTGACAAGATTTTCGTTCTTGATATGAAAGGGCTGAACTTAAAGCGAAGCAACCAGATTTCTCATAAGGATATATGTTATATACAGCTGAGACATCTGGAAGTATATAAGGCCAAGATGGATGAGGCTCTGAGCAAACTGGTCTAGTGGGAGGTGTCCCTGCCCATGGCAGGTGGGTTGGAACTAGATGATCTTCAAGGTCCCTTCCAAATACCAAATCCAAAGCTGTTCTATGATCTCTGAACTGTGACTAATGGCCTTGGGCATGTGCACTCTGAGAAGTGAGATGAACTGGCCTGGACAAAGCACCGTTCAGATATGCATTTCTTGTTTAGCATTGCAAGAGGATCAGAGCATGCAAATTGAAAGTGAGCACAGGCTGATACAACCCACAGTGGTATTAGGATCTACACTCCACTACAAGCATAGCCAGGCCAGTGTGCATGAATGTGAGCTCTTGCATGGCTGGAGCTAGAGAGGCAGGTTGAGTTGGGGATGGTTTCATTCCCAGGATAGCCAGTTGTGCCCAGCAGGTGCTGTCCCCCACTTGATGAGCACCATATCAGCCTCTCTTGACATGAGGAAAGGTTTGCTGCAATGTGGGTCACCAGTTCTTGCCATGGTCCTCTGATGGGTTCCATGCAGACGGGTGCTGGAGAGGGAGTGATGTCCAGCACATGGCTTTCCTTCTGTCTCACTTAGCCTAGATAGTCCAGTCTGAAAGCAGCTCTTCCAGGGCTCTAAAAATGCCCTGTACTATTAAACAGAGAATATGCATCAAGACAACCTACTTTTTGGTCACTGCTGAGCAGAATTGCTACACTGTGGAACTGTGCAAAATCCACCCAACAAAGGAGGCAAAGGCTGAATATATGTCTGTGTAGGAGTCTTCTAGAAAACCAGAAGTCATTAATGAAGCTCAAACATCTTTCCTGGTGCTCATGTCAGCATGTACAGCATTTTTCCATTGGCAGGTCTCAACTGACTTTGCAAAGGTGGTGAATGGCTCTCTCCATTTGTCAGACAGGGAAAATGACACAGACATTCATGTAGCCTTGCCAAGAGCTGCCTGTACAAGTCAAAGGCAGAACCAGGCCTATGAGCCAGGTCTCTGTCTCAAACCATTACCCTTTCAATGAAGTATCAGTGCCTTTTGGTAAGGACTTCCTCACCTGCATCCTCCAGGTTTTATGAAGATGTCTTAGCCAATAGCTTCCAAAGTTTTCCTTCTATAACAATGTTCCTCCGAGTGGTGAAATTTCCTTCCAGGTGACGTCTGACTTGACATCAGTTCTCTGCCAGGATGTGGTTACTATGACAGCTGCTCCTGGTTTGGCAAATCCTCGTCCTGCCAATCCTCTACAAATACAACTCTTGCACATCTTGTATTCTCTAGGAAATCAAAACATGCTTCTGTTTTTCATGTTTTAATTTTCTTGTACCTGTGTCTCCTTTTGTTTGGAATCAGTGATGTTAAAGCAGCCTTGTGCTGCCAATATTTTAACAACAGATTTTCAGAAAAAATATCCCCACCTCAGTCTATGACAGATTTGGAGAGCTGTACTTCTTGGGCTGCTGAGAAGAGAGACTGGGGAATTTACTTTTATGGCTTGCCTTTGAAATAAAAACCTTTTCACATAAAAATCAGGAAGTCAACGCTACTTGGCAAATAAATGCAGCTTAAGTGCTCTTAACTGGAAGTAGTTACAATAACCTTTTCTCCTAAAAAATCACCTGGGTAATTTTCTGATGATGTGAACTGGGGTGCTGGATGGGCTGGAAAAGTGCAGGAGTGGGCACTCAAAGGTGTTGAGAAAAGTTATTTTAACAAATGTTACAGTGCACAGGGGTATACATACTTTTTTTCTCTATCCCCTATTGCCATTTTGAAGCACACAAACATACATAGCACTCACATAGGCATTATCTCTCTTAAAATTCTTGTCAGATCTGATCCTTACATCCCCACTCAGTTAAATGAATTAAACTCAGATTTCCCTTGTCCCCTGACTATCTACATGGATTTGCATGTTAATAACTTTCATTCCCTCAGTCAGTTTGTTCTACTCGCTTCTTGATTTGCTCTCCACAGTAATTTTGACTGAGTTCCTTGCCCTCAACTCACAGCAAGGGGAGGAAAATGATGCAGTGAATGCAGCGGATCAGGGAGTCCATCCTGATGCCTTTAGTGACTATTTGCTTTAATTACCATTGCCATTCTTTGGGCAAAGCCACACCGGGCAAAGCTCACCTTTTCTCAGAACGACGAGGGGGGAAGAGAATAAGATGGGAAGAGCCTGTAGGGTACGATAAAGGCAGTTTAATAGAAGCGGAAAAAAAAAAAGCAAAGAACAAAAATCAAGCCGTGCGCTCGCAAAGCGAAGCAGAACAAGATCTTATTCTCTACTTCCCATCAACAGGCGATGTCTGGCCTCTCCCGGGAAGCAGGGCTCTGGTACGCATAGCGGTTGCTCGGAGGACAAGCGTCTTCACCAATGAATGACCCCAACCCCCTTCTCCTCTCTCCTCCTTTTATACTTGAGCTGACGTCACGCAGTGTGGAATAGCTCTTTGGTCAGTTGGGGTCAGCTGTCTTGACTGTGTCCCCTCCCAAGATCTTGCCCATCCCATCCCACTTAGAGGGCGGGGAAAGATGTTGGAAAGCCAGCCTTGGTGCTGTGCGAGCGCTGCTCAGCAGCAGCCACAACACTGGCGTCTTATCTGCCTCCCAGTACAAAGCACAGCACCATAAGAGCTGCTTTGGGGAACATTAACTCCAGCTCACCCAAACCCAATACACTCTCCCAGTTCTGTTAACTCTAGTTTTCAGGGTAGATCTCAGCCTATCTTTACTGAGGAAGCCAGCTGAGATAATGGTCAATAGTAGAAATAGCCATTCATTCACTCCTATCCCTTCCAGAAGCTGTAAGAAATAAAGTGTCCCCTCTAAACCAACAGCTTTCCCTGCAAACAACCAGTCAGCTGTTCAAGGATCATTCTGCCTAACTGCTGGCAACATGGGTGGATGATCTGAGTCTTGGAAAAAGCAAAAGTTTCTCCCACAACTCTCTCAATTTTGGACTCTGACTTTCTCTTTGTATCACACTGAGCAGAGCTCCTCATAGGAAGAAGCTTTCCAGTGCCAAGGAGGAGAAGGATAGCTGCCCGCCACGGTTCCCAGCAAGTTCTGTGAGCAACACGCAGCTACTGGTCCATTGAGTCTCATCCCTTGGGTCCCTGTACACTGCTGCATCAACTCGGGGCACAATTTCAGATTGTGCACGCATGGGGAAAAAACACTGCTGTTGTCATACAGTTTCAATTGAGTTTTCTCAACTTTCTGGTTGACTGCCAAAGGCCATGAGGCTTAATTTCCCACCTTGAGTTTCTCTCCCCCTCAGGATCTTCCCATCTGCTGCATTTTAGCTTGCCCAGGTAAAGCTATGCTTGCCAGCCTTCCCCTTCCAAAAATACTGCAGTGTTTGTTTTTATTCCTCCAGATTGTGCTGGCTCCCACTCCATGTACTGTCACTACTGACTCATGGTCCCGCTGGTCACCTCTATCTGATTCCAAAGTTTTCATTATCTTCTGCTCTTTGCAGCTCTGCACAGACATTTTTGCCTCACAATATTTAGCAATCTGTTAATGTGGCCACTGTAGAGATTCACTTTTATATTTAGTAACATCACTCATCAGTGCAGGATTTTTTCAGTAAAGGAATTCTAAAAAAAAGATCAGCTGTTCCTATGTTGTTGTTTTTTTCTGCATAGGCTGCAGAGAAAAACATTCTACTGAGGTTTCATAAGTCAGTGAACTGAACTACGTGAGGTTTTTTTCATGTTGATTTTGCATACATTTTCCAGACTCTCATATTAAAAAAGTATCTGACACATATTCTGATATGCTATTTTCTGAGCGCTCTAAATGAGCCTAGGGTTGTCCACAGTGGAACTGAGAACTTGAACACAGGACAGAGTGGTATTAGTTTTATCCTGAGACTCCCTTGCAGGGTGTAAAAGAAAGCCAAGTCTCATTGTAGCTTTATAGCAAGTAAAACTGCACTGTCTTTGTGTCTTGGGAGTCCTTACACCTGTAAAAGGCCAAGGTAGCTGATAGAACATTAGTGGGTCAGCTGTGTCAGATCAGCTTAAAATAGAGACACTTTGACAAGCATCCTATTGTGGCTACAACCCAGTGATAACCCAGTTTAAGGCAAGTACAACTCCAGCTGTCACTTCAAAACCTCTTTGTGCTGTTGGTGGGCAATGAAGACTAAGCCTTTCGAGTCCAGCAGCTGGACTGCGTGAGCTGGCAACTTACTCCACGTGCATAGCACCCATGGGAAATGTTGCAGTCCCCTTATCTGTTTCCCACCAGAGGATTAAAGCCCTTCGAATAAAACAAAAGCCCCAGATTAAAACCCCTTCCCTTGGAAGGTTGCCAAACCCCATTCTGTTCTCCCATTCCTCTTTTACCTTCAGGCTGCCTTTTTTTTTTTGACATATGTTCATTGTTCAGCCCTTCTCTCCTAGCCCTGCGTGCAGCTGGTGAGGCTTAGCAGCCACCTGGGCCAAACCTGACCCACCGCTTCCCCTGCCTGCTCCATTGACCCTGCACCATGTCCTCATTGTGGGGCTGACTTTGCTCCCCCTGCTTGGGGCAGGATGGTCACCACACACTTTCACCCTCCTGCCCTCCTGCCTCTCACTGGGTACCCCTTGGGTACCCATCTACTGACTGTACCTAGACACAGATTGAATTTGGCAGGCGCCAGAGCTTTTGGTAATTGCACCCCAAGGCTATGAAATTCTCTGACAGCAAATCACCCTGCCAAACGCAGGCTGCAACATTTCTCCCTGCTGAAGCATGTCAGGCAGCGCAGTTGGCGTTTGTGCCCTTTGGATCCGACAGCACTGTGTCAACCCAGAAGGGGGAAAGCTGTTTTATGAAGACGTCTGCTGCATTTTCAGCTGCCAGCAAATACAAGGATTGGGATTCTTCGCCCCTCCCTTTACCCACTGTCAGCTCTTCCTAGGATCATGTTTTTCCTCAGAATTCACTACAATTCAGGTGTCGTTGGCAACTATTTCCCATGTCTGGCCTAGCTGGGTTTCAAACAAAGCAAAACTTCATTGCTGAACATTACAGACTTGTTTATCTTCACATTGGAGAAAAAGGGAGAGTAAGACAGGTCTATGGACTTCTGGCTCCTGGTGATTGGATCCCAACTGAAGACAAGTCTTTGATCAACCCTCAGCTGACTTTGTTTCCTCATTGTTGATCATATTTCTTTGCCTCTTGTTCCAGTAAGGATCAGAGCCAACTCACCATCTTATGCCTGTAGGGTGACCCAGATTGCTAGTAATGGATTCATGGGTATCCTCCTGAACATTTTCTGTGTCACTGGTCGAGGTGAGAACTCCCAGGTCAGCAGAGTTTCATCATCAGACTGAGTCTCCCAGTATTTCTCCCTATTAGAAACTATCTGGATATCTAGGAGGGAAAGATACTGGAGAAGGCCTGGTGAAGAGAAAAGAACAAAGAGGTAAGCTGAAGATCTGAAAAGAGCGTGGGGATGTAGCTGCAAAAAGAGAGCTTTTGCAGTCTACTCTGGGGATAGTGTCTGAGGGACTGAAAGATGAAAGATCTTTATCAATGTCTCAAGTAGTGACTGTCATTCTTTAGGGTGGTGTGTTTTTCTTTGGTGTTGTTTTTTTTTTAGGACACAGGCAGTATTTCAGATAATGACAGCATTTCCAAGGCCTCACAATGAAATCAGAAGGATGTAACAGTGGTGTTTGTCAAACTTTTCCAGTATACCAACAGGACACTGGGCTATGCCCTAAATATTTCCTATGCATTTGTCAGGAAACACATCTGTGTCTCCAGTATCCAAGTGGATTCACTGAAGCTGTGTGAGGGTCATATTGTTAAAAAAACTCTATGGACAATTCTCCTTTTGTGATCATGCATGGGTTTGTGCTTGGAGAGGACCACATGCTCTCCACTGTGCTTTGAAGTAAGGTGAGCATAGGTTTGCATGGCCATGGCAGGGCACATTCTACCTCTGTGCACAGCTCTGAAGCTGCAGGTGGGGTTCATCTCCAGGGTGGGCTGATCTCTAGCCTTGTCAAGTCAACAAGAGTCTTTCAGTTTGTCTCAAGTGTTCCTGCCATGCACACAGAGGGGAGGGAAATCTGGGTGAAGCAGGTAAGTAAAAAGAGCCATGGAGGCCTCTGTTCCAGATAAAAGATACACAGATTCTCATTCAGAAACATCATACAGAGAGGGGAGATTCATTTGCCACCCTTAGGAACCAACGCTGCAGATGTTTGGATTTGTGGCAGCAGGTAGCCCAGGGATTCTGGACTTCAAAAAGATGGGCAGGCTGGCAAAGTTCCTGCAGTTTTAATCTTTCCTCATTCTCTCTGTATGGTTAGGGATTAATCTCCATACTATAGCTTTTCTATCTAGGAACTAGAAATGTTATTCACCTGTCTCAGAGAAGTGTTCATGAGAATTAGCAGGGATTTGAGGCTTTTACATGATCTAGATGTAAAAGGTTTTATATGACCTAAGGCTGAGCAATAATGAAATAAAACTGGCCTTACTATATGCTCCCATTTGAAATATTGCTGTCAGAACCATGACGTTTTGGAATCAAGCTGGTTTTTGCCCTCCTTGTTTTTCTTACTGTGGGGATTGAGGGGCTGTAACCTTGCTATACCCCTGAATGAAAGGAATTTGATTGTTCTATAACCTCCCACTGGAGAATGCAACATACTCAATGCACTGACATCAAAGGTTTGGCAGCAAGGTAAGAACCAAGTGGTTTGTTTTGGTTTGGTTTGATTAGCTTTGCTTTGGTCTGTCCTGACTCTCATAGAGAGAAATGGATTTGTGGAAGAGGTTCTCTATCCTAATGCTATTGGGTGAATAATTAGGATTGAAGTGGCTGCCTATACTGCAGTGTCTGGGAGCTCCTTCCCTTCCACATAGCTGTCCAAGCTGTGTCTTGACCCTATACTGGGCCCAGCAAGGACAGACACATTCCTCCCTCTCCCCGGCTCCACTGCATTTTAACTGCCACACCAAATGAACCCACACACCCTCTTCAAACAGGAGCCAGCCTAGACTGAGACAGCAGAACTCAGGAGTGTGTGGCAGGAGCCCATATTGAAGACATATTTTGATGAAACGGAGTTTCACAGCCAGTACAAAAAAGAGTTAAGCTCTTGGTAAGACCCTGTTCTTGATGAAATCCCAGGGCGCTAATATCTTGGTCTGTGTTCAGGCAGGCAGAGAAGATTTCTATTTTTCCACCTTACTCCAAGTGTACAATACACACAGCCTTTTTGATGACTGAGAAACTTTGGAAGAAAATGTTGCCCAACAAGCTGTTCCATGTGGCCCCTGTGCAGCCACAGAGCTCTGCCATGGGAGTGGGAGGCTTGCTAACACTTCATTGCTGCGATCTCTTCCTTAATCCTTTGAGAAAACAAGCATTGCAGAAAGCCTCTCCCTTCATGCAACTCTAATGAATTCCAGTAGCAGTAATCTATTATGTAGATTTTATGGATCATTTATACAAATTACAGTGAAACCTCAGTCCTGACTATGGTTTAAAATAGACACCGGAATAACAATACAGCAGTAACAGCAATAAAACAACAACAGCAATAACACTAATGAACTGATAAAAGAACATATCCATCAAGATTTCTCCTCTCTGACAGTATTTCATAACAAAAAGGTATTTTTAGCCTGGAAATTATTTAATATAATATTGTCTTTATTTTTTATAGCTTCAGAAATATCAATAAGGTTTACAGAGTATTTTACAGAGTTTACAGTATTTTAAGACACAGAAAAATCATGTTTTCTTCTGAACAATCAGATTGCTTTTATATGAAAAAAGGTAGTTAGATTTGTATTTTTCATTTTGTTGAAGATTCTGTACATAACACATAATACTGAAGAGGAAAACATAGATTTTTAATAATGCAGTGTATTAGATGTCTCTTAGGAGGAAATTCTTGGCACAGACTTTTCACTGGCAATGTAAGCTACCTATGGAAGCACATATTCATATTGTGATGACTGTAGTTAGGACTTTCATTTTTCTGGACAAGCTGAATCTCCTGGAGAATTGTGCCTACCTGATCCATGCTCTAAACAAAACACCAAATCTTGTTTATCCAGCTTCTTCGGTTAGTGCTACTCGATAACTTCTACAAATTATTTCATGTGCAGAGTGTTCTTGCTGAATCACCTCTAAGACAGCAGCTGTCTGGCTTTCTTCTGCCTTTCCCCAGGGAAGCCTTTCCAGCAATTTTATTCAGTTTGCTCCAGCCCATTTCTTGTTTGGTTTCTGATTGAGACTCTTTTCTGACAAGGCAGGGAAATCCTCACACAACAAGTGGCAGCATTCTGCAAATAGTCATGAACAAATGCCTTCCCAAATCCAAGCAACTGGGCCCTTCAGAGGACTTGAAAAATGCAATGCCTCGGCTACTTCTTCCAACTGTTGCCACCTTTTTCATGCTTATGGGTCACACCTGGCAAGAGATACACAAGGATGGTTTCCTGCCATCCCACGAACAGAAATATCCCATACATTCCTTTCAACTTTTTTCACTTACCAAAATTTTTTTTCAACTTTTTTCACTTACCAAAAATGATTTAGAATAATTCTTAATTGGAGCTAAAAGAAAAATATAAAATACCATTTTTACCAAAAGATGTTAAAAATTGGATACATCACTGACGGCATTATGTACATTTCCTTTTCCTCTAATTCTTTTGCAAAATTAGCTGGATATTTATTAGCTCAGCAAAGGTATCCTAGTGCTTTGAAATCACTCCTAAATGTTTTTAAGCTTTTTCTCTCCCATTCAAAGAACTGACATGTTTGAATTGTCACCAAACAAAGATGGATGGGTTCATTACAAAAAGCCAACAAGTAATTGGGTGGGGGAGGTCAGGTTAAAAACAGTGGATGCCTTCACTTAGAGGCAGGAGCCTGAAGTTTGGCAGTCCAACACTGGTGACAATGTAAACCTCTAATGCAAGGGCACATATTAGGGACAGAGACAGCCACAATAATGTGGTTGCCATGGCATGTAGAGCGATGTGCATTGGTAATTGCTGATGGTATGTCTGCAGCTTCCCTACCTTTTGTTGCTTGATGTGCATTCCTATAGTTAAAGCACAAGAGAGTCATCTCTTTTAAGTATCAAACTTGATTAATAACCTCTCTTCTTTGCAGAACTGTTGTCAGCCACATGCACTAACTAATCTTTATTAGCGTTCAATGCTACGGAAGGGTGTAATCATTCCTAACTACAACTGCTGGTAGGTAAGTTGAGGAAGCAATACATAGTGATCAGCATTGGAGCCAATTCTGGAAATTACAGGCTTTTGATTCATCAAGTCAGATTCAGATGCCTCATAGTAAGATTCATGTCACTTACTATTAAGTGCTTTTGTTACGAATGTTTACTCCTCAGTCAGTTTTCTCTGATGCAAGTGAAGAGACAATAGCTTTTCAGGGTCTTGATCCTAATTTAAGTACTTACCTTAGGCTGAGATTAAATTATCTGTGATCTACACTCCTTGAGAGTACATGTTTCCAATAAAGATTGACTATGTTTATCAGATTTACTTTGTACCAGGTCTCAGCCCTGCCACCTACACACATGAAAAACCTAGGGCAGGCCATGTCCCCAGGCACTGACGTGGTTGCCTGTATCCTTTGCCAGCAGGCTCCTTGGCATGGTTTTTGTTTGCAACGGCCTGCAATCCCCTGGACTTTGCCCAGGCACAGTTCTGGGACTGACATGGACAAGGTGATGTTTGTTACTAGGAGGACTGAAATGGTGATGAGAGAGTCTTAATGAAGCAAAAACAGTGTACCTGCATGGACATGAACATACCAGACCACTTGGGATTAGGACCTGTGTATACTTCTGGCCAGTTTCACTTATGGACCTAGAACTGGCTTTTTCTGTGCTTGGCTTTCTTGAAAATACAGTTAAAATTGTAGCAGCCCTGCATCTGATTGGATTTGATATCTTAAGATCTGCTTCCCTGTGTCAGAGTCTTTCAGACTATTCCACATGCTTGCACAAGAAGAACAGTGACCCTTCTTTCTCATGGGTTCCTTTCCTGAACTTCCCATTATCTGAGTGATGTGGAGTGCAGATGCTGCCAGGTAGAATTCTATGGGTGTACTGAGTGTTTATGGCATGCGGATACAGAATCACAGTGGATCTGACCATTGTCCTCCCCTGGTCGGTCTCTAGCCCTAGCTTTGACATGGCAGCAATTCAGTAGATGACATTAAAGCCCTGAAACAGCCAAATGGGCAGTGTCTGCCTCCATTAAATCTTATTTGCACTTGTCTCTCAAGAACAGTCATCAGCTTCAGTTCTGAAGGATGAGACTCAACATACTTTACAAATACTGCAGTGCTGCTAATTTGATCTGCACTGGCTGATCCAGAGTACAGAATACTCTCCAGCATACTCTCCGAGTAGGCTGGATCCTCTCAGGAGTCCTGGTCTCAGCACGTTCTCTGGGCAGTCTTTTCTAATATGGCAAAGAAACATTTGAATTTCTCACCTGTTATTTTCCTTGACCACCTCATACTTACTTTGTGAGGCAGTAAGAATAGAAGCTCTGGCACAGTGTTATTCATTGTATTATACCTATTTCATCCAGCGCTGGGACACCATTTTGGTGTCAACAAAAGGTGCAAACCATGATGTGCTGCTGCCTTTCGCATTGCCAGACAAGGCTTTGGAGCCAAGTCCACAACTTTCGGCCTTTTATGCTTTATGAAATTCAACTTGACCAGATTCCCACATCTAAAAGATTAACTGAAGTCATAGAATCATAGAATTGTCAGGGTTGGAAGGGACCTTAAAGATCATCTAGTTCCACCCTCCCTGCCATGGGCAGGGACACCACCCACCAGATCAGGTTGCTCAGAGCCCCATCCAGCCTGGCCTTAAAAACTTCCAGGGATGGGGCTTCCACCACCTCTCTGGGCAACCTGTTCCAGTGTCTCACCACCCTCATAGTGAAGAACTTCTTCCTAACGTCCAATCTAAATTTACCCTCCTCTAGTTTGGATCCACTCCCTCATGTCCTATCACTATCTGACATCCTAAGAAGTCCCTCCCCAGCTTTCTTGTAGGCCCCCTTCAGATACTGGAAGGCCACAAGAAGGTCTCCTCGCAGCCTTCTCTTCTCCGGACTGAATAATCACAACTCTCTCAGCCTGTCTTCACAGGAGAGGTGCTCCAGCCCTCTGATCATCCTCGTGGCCCTTCTCTGGACACGTTCCAGCACGTCCATATCTTTCTTGTAATAGGGACTCCAGAGCTGGACACAGTACTACAAGTGGGGTCTCACAAGAGTGGAGTAGAGGGGAAGAATTACCTCCCTCGGCCTGCTGGCCACGCAGGTCCCGTGGATCACTTCTAGAACAAATTTTAAAATGTATGTAATGTCTAGTATTTTCCAGTCCTCTGGAAAAGTGGCTGCTCCTTTTGTGACAAACACAGCAGCTTAGCTTATCATGAGTATCTGTAGAAAGAGCCTAAAGTGTAAACCACCTGGACCTGGTGGTGTGAGGCATTTAAGTATTGAGTTTATTTCAGCATCTGTTCTTCGGTCATCTCCTTCTTCAGGAGTATTTCATTGTGGCTATCAAGGAGGAGAGGCAGGGAACTGCTTGCTATTAACGGTGGTTAAAGTTGAAGCAGACAATCATCCTGACTCTCATCAATCTCCTTCTTTTAATTAGTTGCTCCTTCCTACCCATTAGATTCATGTATTCTACATGGACTTCTTGCTTCACTTATACTTAATTTATCCTTTGAACACCACGTTGGATCTTACCCTCTAATTTGTGCTACTGTTTGCTGGCTTTATTGGGATTAGATTTGTATATTTTCAAGGATTTTTGTTGGACTTGTGTTGCAGCTACATCCCTCATGTGGAAAGGACTTTGCATCCTCCAGGATGAAAGTGCTGTGTAAAATGAAGTGTGATATGTAAAGATTTCAATTAAATAATCTGCCTAAGGTTTGGTGCTACAGTAACATACTCCTCTAAACATTTTAAAGTCTTTTTCTGCTTGCTTTCATGCCTGCGTTAATGGGGTATTCTTAATGACAATAGGAGTCACCACGGAACACAGATCTGATATTCCTTTCTCAAGCTGTATATACTTTTAACAACTCCCATGATACAACAAGAGATTTCTCTTTCATTACTTTGCAGCACATGATTTGCACTGCCATGATGTAGCTAATTAGCTGTTGGCATATTCAGAGTCCACATCTGGAGCTTTATTACCAGAATGAAAGCAACATGAATCTTCATTCTTTTTCTGCGCTTTTTTTTGTTTGTTTTTCCTCTACTATAAGACCTTTGAACCTTGCAGATTTTCTTTTTTTTCCACAGCTCTATGTCACCGATAGTTTAAATGTATACCACCTGCCACAGCATCCATTAGTCATCAAAGTTTGTCTGTCACAAGTTCATTGGTGCTGAGTGACTATAGCCAAAGTAAATAGAAAATGTAACCGGAGAAGTAGAACACACTGTAGTATTCGTTGGTTTCATCTTTTTTTTTTTTTTTTTTGAGATTATTCTGTCAACAGTCAGGGCAAGTAAGAGAATTTTGTTCTTTTCCTCTTTTGTTTTGTTGGCTTACCAGTCCCAATGTTAAAAAGGACTTTAACCCAAACATTTACATTTCATCTGGTCATGGCCCTTTTCAATAATTTTCAAGCTAGTGCAAACAATGAACTGCTTGGCAGAAACACTATGCAATAAGCTTACTTCAAATAAGTGTTTTATACTTGTGTTTTAAGAGACTAGTTCTCCTTGCTGTCTTATCTGTGCCAGAAGACCATGTAGAGAGCTGTATCATAATTCATTCCTCACTGTTTCTGTCCTCTGAGATTATTCCATGTATGAGGCTTGATCTTATGTTAACTCAAGATGGAAGGAAAATATGTGCCGTCCTGAAGTTGATGGCAGAGTTCCTGTTGATATCAGGAAGGCCAGGATTTCACCCGAAGAGATCTGGCATCAGCTTCACTGGGGAAGTGTCAACATGAACTGCTCAACATGAACATTCTTATTTTGTCAATGCCAAAGCATCCACCCACTCTATGTCCAAACAGGAGAAAAACCCAGATGGTGTCACATCATATTGCCATCCAGATCCATTTCAAAAGAGTTTTAGAGCCAAATTTGATCAATATATTTAAAATGTTTGACTTAAAATTTTCTGTGATGTTCCAGTAGGCAGTTCCTAGGATAGATGCCACAGTTAACAGGATATACATAACAATTATCCTCAGCTGAAGCAACTGACCAAGGTCTTGGTAGGATCTGTCCCTCTTTTCCTCCAGATCTGGCTGGAAGTCATCACAGACAAACAGAACAGGAGAGACTAGTGTTTAGAAAGCCTTCCCCTCTTCCCTCCATCAACTTGCATAGCTCAAAGGTGTATCCTGTAAGTGTGGTTTTCTAAACAGGAAAAAGCCTTCTCCTAAGGAAGCCAGGGCTGCCTGAGCCTCTTCTTGGGCAGAAGCAGAAAAAAATGCTTAGGGAAGTCACTGGCTGGCAATAAGTAGCTTTGCATCCTTCAGCTTCTTCAAGCAAGGCTTAAAAGTGGATCTAGGGGATTTTAATCAGAAACAGAAGGCTGAGAAATTCTAGGGCTGCAGACACAGGTTTGGCTTTCTCCCACTGCACTTATCTCTAGAGGAAAATGGATATTGACCTGAGCAGAAGGATAAGTCTGAAGAGCTTTTGAACCAGTGTTGGTTTTGCTTTGTTGCTTAATGAAACCTAAAAAGTAATTACAATTAAATTAAAATTGATTGGAGTTGAACATGGGATTCTAAAACATACTAATGAACAGCCTTTCTCTTAAAATCTGTAGCTCCTAATGAAAACCTAACTGTATCTTTTTTCAATGTCATATAATTTTATAATAAAATAGAAGAAAATGCAGAGATCTTCCTGCTTCATTTTAATTTGTATAACTGACCAAAATGAGCTTCATGGACCAGATCCTGATTTAACTGAATCTGGGACAAATCCAGAGCAATTCCATTTATTCTGATAGATTTCTTTAAAAGGAGAGCAGAGCCTGACCTTCCAGCATCAGTGTTTAAACTGTTTGCAGTCAAAGCAAATTCAAACTTCACGGAAATCTATAGTGTTATTGGAAATTTTCTGTATTTTTCATTGTCTGTGTGCAGTATAGATCACTGTGTTCCCAACAGTTAGTAATTTTTGTGTTGTAAGAATACTCTGCACATAATTAAATACTCTGATCACTTTTTGAAAGTAAACCATAATATTTACTGTTAAGACTTGGTGTGCACTATGGATGTTCATGTTTATATGATAAATCTATTCTAGCCATGTTGTTTTTAATACTCTTAGAATCATCCCCAGGATTTTTTTTTTTTGTAGCATTCATGGCCAGGGGAGGTGGACAGTCCCCTGTTGGCTAAATGTATCTTCCATCCTTGGATCCTGGCCAAAGGCTACATAGCCTTGTGATTAATATGTTAGTTGCATATTTAGAAGGTAGAAAATTCCCCTTCTGCTGAGCTTTTACTCTTGCTGACATTAATGTTTTCGATCTCTTGCTGTTGATTGTTATTTTCCATTTTTTCTGTAACAAAAATGAGACAAAAAATGCTCAGACATACCACCACATATTTAATATGGCTAAATTATTGTAAACAGAAAGCTAGGTCTGACATTTTATCACATTATGGAAACACAGGAGCTCCGTTATACACAAGAGAGGCATTTTGCTTACAGCTTTGAAGTAAGGTTTTCAGAAACAAGCAACATTTTTTTTTCCATGTATCATCTCTCAGATTTTTGTTAATGAGCAAAAACTCTTTAAAATTCCCACTCCTGTAAAATAAAAAATTGGACACTAAAGAAGTGAAGCAATCAAAATCATTATTGCAGATATCTGACCTAATTTCTTGTAGGTCTGCTTTGCCCCTTTTTTATTAGCATCACACACAGATCTACAGCTGAGCGTGTAGCAGCATGTAATTTTTACCAGTAGCCCCACTTACCACCAGACCCTCACCCGACCTTGCTTTATAGATATCTACGGACACTCCATGGACAGAAGTGTGACCCACATAAACTTGTGCTCCATATTGATCATGCAGATACTATTTATTTATTTTTTTTTTTATCCTGGGGACTTAGGAAACTCTTACCATCTTTTGAAAAATTTACTCTCAAAAGATTCATGGCCAGCCATGGTTCTCTTTTTGTTAAGGAGAAGACTCAATATATTTGAGACACAAGGTTATTTAGAATAATCTTAGTTAACATTTTGTGTGGCTTCTTGCTTTGGCTAAACATAGAATAACACTTATTATGGGTTCAAGCTCTGAAGAGACTTTTTCCATAATCGTGATTTTTCCATATTTTGGAAACAAGTTGCAGAAATATCACTTACTTTCTTATTTTAAAATTTTTGATCTGTTACAGTGGGATTGGAGTCATATTATCTACCTTCCCTCGGTTAGGAAAGCCAAAGCCCTGATAGAATTGAATCTGACCAGGGACATCAAGGGCAACAAGAAAAACTTCCATAGGTAAGGTAGTGATAAAAAGGAAGACAAGGGAAATTGTAGGCCTTCTCCAGAAGGAAATAGGAGACCTGGTTACCTGACATCTATGGAGAAGGCTAAGTTACTCAACATTTTTGCCTCAGCCTTCACCAGTAAGTGCTACAGTTACTGTCCAAGGCGGAGAAAGCAAAAGCAGGCATCGGGAGAATGAAGAACCACCCACTGTAGAAGAAAATCAGGTTTGAGACCATCTAAGGAACCTAAAGATACACAAGTCCAAGGGACTTAATGAGATGCACCCACAGCTCCTGAGAGAACTGGCCAATGAAGTTGATAAGATACTATCGATCATATTAGAGAAGTTGTGGCAGTTTGGTGAAGTTCTTGCTAACTAGAAAAGGAGAAACATAGCCCCCATGTTTAAACCCCATGTTTAAGAAGGGAAAAAAGGAAGAACCGGGAAACTGTAGGCTAGTCAATCTTACCTCTGTGCCCTGCAGGATCATGGAGCAGATCCTCCTGGAAACTATGCTAGATCGCATGGAAAATATGAAGGTGATTGGTGATAATCAACACCGCTTCACTAAAGTCAAATTGTGCTTGACAAATTTGGTGGCCTTCTATGATGTGTTTACAGTGTTGCTGAATAAGAAAAGAGCAAATAACATCATCTATACTTGTGCAAAGTGTTCAACACTGTCCTGTATAACACCCTTGTTTCTAAATTGGAGAGATATGGTTTTGACAGATAGACCACATGGTTGATAAGGAATTGGCTGGACGGTTACACGCTAAGAGTTGCAGTCAATGGCTCAATGTACGAGTGGAGACTAGTGATGAGTGGTGCTCCTCAGGGGTTTGCTCCGGGGCCGGTGCTATTTAACATCTTTGCCAGTGACATGGATGGTGGGATTGAGTGCACCCTCATCAGGTTTGCTAGTGACACCAAGCCGTGTTGTGCCATCGACACGCTGGAGGGAAGCAATGTCATCCAGAGGGATCTTGACATGATGGAGAGGTGAGCCCATGGGAACCTCATGAAGTTCAACAAGGCCAAGTACAAGGTCCTGTACCTGAAGAGGGGCAATCCCAAGCTCAAACACAGGCTGGGTGATGAGTGGATTGAGAGCAGCCCTACAGAGAAGGGCTTGAGGGTATTAGTGGATGAAAAACTGAATATGAGCCAGCAATGTGCACTCATATCCCAGAAAGTCAATCGTATCCTGGGCAGCATCAGAAGTGTGGCCAGCAGGTCGAGGGAGGTGATTCTGCCCCTCTACTCTGCTTGTGAGACTGTGTTCAGCCCTGAGGCCTCCAGCATAAAAAATACATGGACCTGCTTGAGTGAGTCCAGAGAAGGGCTACAAAGATCATCAAGGGGCTGTAGCACTTCCTCTGTGAAGACAGGCTGAGAGAGTTAGAGTTGTTCAGCCTAGAGAAGAGAGGACTCTGGTGAGACCTTATAGCAACCTTCCAGGTCTACATGAAGGGTGGGGAGGGACGTTTTGTCACAGAATGTAGTGATATGATGAAGAGTAGCGGTTTTAAACTGAAAGAGAGCAGATGTAGATTTAGGTATGAGAAAGAAATTCTCTATGGTCAGTGTGGTGAGACACTGGAACAGGTTGCCCAAAGAAGTTGGGGATGCCCCCTCCCTGGAGTGTTCAAGACCAGGTTGGATGGGGCTTTGGGTGTAGTGGAAGGTGTCCTTGCCCATGGCAGTGGGGTTGGAACTAGATAATCTTTAAAATCCCTTCTGACCCAAACCATTTTATGATTCTATGATCCAGGTGCACACACACACATCTGAACATGCTGTCTAGAGACCCTGTATAATCTGTAGAGAGAAATGGCTACATCAAGACAAGTATTCATCTCAACACCTGTCCACAGCATGTCTGTTCCTCTTTAACTCTGAAGGGAACATTGAGGGACAAACAGATATCCGCATTATGCCTCTGCAGTCTAGTGGGACAGCTCTCACATGTGATCTTCTCTTCACTTTTACCCTTGTGGGTCTTTTACACCCCCAGTTTTTGCTGGATAGCAATGCAGACATCAGTGGCCAGCTCTGGCCTTGATTATAGCTTCAATACCAAGTTTAACAGATCAGGAATGTTTCCACATGGACATCTGTGCTGTTAATAGATATCAAACTCCCTGGCCCGTTTTGACCGTACCAAATCACACTCTCCCAAGCAGCACTGAGGCACACGTCAGGAAACAGAACAGATCAAGGACTGTTCCCATCAGATGGAGTGGCTGAGACCTGGTTTGGAAGAGGTTGTAATGATATGAATACTAAGAGCGTCATCCCCTTTCTCCTCATGACCATGTCTTCCTGCCCTATTATATTTGCTAGTATAGGTGTAGCCCATGCATCTCATACCGCAAATGTAAATAGTTGTTTGGTTCAACAGCAGCACTTTTCTAACAGTGTTGTCTCTATTACATTTCTTCTCTTACTAACTTGGCTTTTTTTGTTTTGTTTTTCATATGTAAAATGTTTTGGATTAGGTGTATATTTGGTGACATCTCTGTAGGAGGTGGTAAATTGTTGACATTAAATATCAAGACAATTATTTTTGCTTATGGAGCACTGTCTCATGTCTGTTGCAGTAGAGCAGCAATATTTTTTCGTAGGAGTATTGTCACTTTTGATTAGCACCCTAGTGGTTTATTTTTCAGTATGACATCTGTCTCTTTTCTTTCTTCCATTGAGTTTATATAACTTATGCACAAGAATGATAAATCTATATTCTATGTTATGAGGAAAACTGAGTTTTTGACTATTCTTTTTCTTGTTTTTTTACCTCTAACTTTCTGAAAATTTGCTCATTCATAATAGGGAATTCTTCAGCATCTCACTTTTTATTGGTTGCCATTTATCCTTTTTTTCCCCACATCTTCTGATACAATGCAGGGAACAGAAGATCAGATTGAAAGACTGTAAGTGCATTTGCTGTATGTCAGCATTTTAAAACCGAGATCTGAACCACTGTACAATTTTAAAAAAAATCTCAGAAACATCTTCCAGGGCCTTAAAGATGAACCAAGAATCTGGAATCTTTGGAATGAATGACAGAGGGTCAGAGAAACACTGAGCTGAAGCCAAATCCTTGTCAACTCTGTGGGTCTATGCTAGATCTGAGTCATATTAACAATGTTTGACAAGCTAGACATGCTCTGAATAGTTAATTTCCCAGCTATTTTAGTCCATCAAACTAGTCACTGTCTTGGGCACGAGATCCAGTGTTAATGCTTCACATTTGATTCCTCAACTCCCATAAGGATTGCCTCAAGCTCTCAGTAATGTGTCTTGGGACAAAACCTGTCCTGCAATATTGCAGATTCTCATTTCTCGGTATACATCTTGACCTGCAGGATAGCTGGGTATCCTACACATTTCTCTTTCTGACTGTTTGTTAGAGCAATTTAATAAAATCCTGCAAGCACTACCTGGATATACAATTTAAGTAGGTCAACCCTGAAAAAGCTGCTGAGTTCTCTAGTAGTCGGAAGCAATAATCCCTATTCATGAGTCTTGCAGTATCACTCAAAGGCCTTGTTTAGATCAGACAGATCTATTGTGCTAGCTACTCTACAAAGATATAAAAAGCACCTCTCCCAAAGTCTTTGCAACCAGAATTTAGAGTAGGCAAAGTAATGGAAGGAGCAGGGGAAAGACAGGGGGAAAACAATAGAGAGCAGCTTGAGATAGATACCACTTAGTAGAATATTTTAGATGTATTTCCTTTATTCACTTTTTGTCATGTAGTATGTGAGGCCAAACTGTGCCGATAAAATCCGTCTTTTGTAGAGTGCAGTGCCTGGAAAACCGGCATTATTGTCTGCGACTTCTTGATCTAGGTGGGTAATGGTCTTTCCTGATGGTGGTTTATGACTCTCTACCCTTCAGGCGTGGCAGCTAATCTCTTTCTCAGGTGGGGAAGGGATTCAAAGCTCTTTCCCTCATGACAAAAGGGCAAAGAGTAGGGAGAAATATGTCAGTGGCTCATTTTTATCTATGTGCCTGACCTGTTGGAATAAGAAGATGATAGAGATCCATGGAAGGGCATTCTTGTCCCTCCTAATGCTTCTGGGCAGTCCATAAAGCGTAGATGCACAAAATCTCCAAACTGTTTTAATTTACAACCTACTTCTTAATAGTGTTGTCTTCAGTTGACAGCAATGAGGATGGCAGTGATGTTAGTGCATGTGAAACATTGCTTGAGTTGAAAACAATGCTTATCAAAACTAAATAGCCGTATAAGTATCTCATACATTAAAGAAGCTGTGAAAACTTGGAAACAATGCAAAGAATACTGACAACTTTTGAGGAATAGAGAAATGCCTCCTAATGAGAGATGCAAGGATATCCTTTTGCTCATTTTATACAACACCAAGAGGCAACATACATTTCAATACAACAAGAAAACACTCAAGTTATTATTATTTTTATTAACCTTTCAGAGAAAAGTGTCATAAAAATCAATGTCAGGCTGTTAATAATTAAATTCAAGTTAGGAGTAAAATACAAATTTTCAACAGCAAAGATGATTAACTGCTAGAACTAACGTGGCAACATCTGCCTTTGATTTTGTCAGGGGTGTTTTAGTCTAAAGCAAGCCTCTTATAAGACTGTGTGGTGGAATTCACATGGGAGGGGAAGCAGGAGGAATCCATGCCATATTCAGAAAGTTTATGCACATTAACTGCTAGGTTCACTCCAACCTCACAGTCTAAGGCTCTGGTAGGGTTTTCTGCCACAGAGAAGTGTTATATTTGAGAGCAAGGAGTCCAATCTGTACTGAAAGTGTTCTCAAGTGCCCATGGTGTTCAGGGTGATGTTATGTACAAGGCGTCATCTTCATCCTCAGTGAGGCAGAGCAGGGGGAACAGGAAGAAGAGGATGTCAATTTATTTTGTGCAGTGAGAGCTGTGCTAAAGGAGCAGGTATAATTTCAATGGTTTTTATTCTTGATTTACAATAGAGTGAGGACTTCTACTTGAAGAACATTTCCTTATATGTACAAAAACTTCAATCTATACAGCAGATATTTTGGGGGTTATCAGATGTTTATATGACACCTGCAATCCTATTCTGAGTCATACCAGTCTAGGACTGAGTACTGAGGAGTAATTCCAGACTTCTGTTTTGGAAAGAATGGTTATCTTTCTGCACTTACAGTCCCAAGCCCACACAAAGCAACAAGTACAAATCATGTGTGCTGCAACCTGATTGCTGAGCAAAAAAAAATACAATAATAAAACCCAGAATCATTGCCAAAAGCAATTTTCCAGTGTATGTTTGATGCATTGTACCATGGACCCTCTGCCAATAATACCCAGCATACGAGGAAAGTGATATAAATGTCTGATAACAGCTATAAAGATGAAGCACTATGCAATAAAGACCAGAACTGTGTGGAACAAGCCAGCTGAGAACAGCCCACACAGGAAGCAGGAGAGAGGTCATCTCTTGTCATTCATGAAATTATGCTGTAAATCAAAGACAGAGGGTAGCAGAGGAGTCCAGTGCAAGGTGTTTGCAAGTGCACTGAGGGGGACTATCTTAAAATTGTGAGAGATAAAATTGATAAAGAAGTGGTGTTTTGAGGCAAAGAAAAGCATTTAGAGTTCTTGCAAACTCAGCAATCGAACAGAGTTGTGGTTGATAGGGAAGGGATGAATATTGCCTTGATTTAAGAATTTGTTTAGTGTTTGTTTTCTTGCTGGTATTCCCTGAAGTAATGAAATTAAACAGTTCAGCTTTCATAGGAGATGAAAGTTGAATAGTGTTCTTTCCCTCTGTATAGGTGGATACTCTCCACTAGGACTCATATCAATTTGGAGAACTTACTGCTAAAGTTCTTTTCTTCAGAGCCTCTCACATTCAGGTGATGAAGCCTTGCAGCACAACTGTGAGGCAGAGGAGAAAATAATATCACCCACACTTCTCTGACAATGAGTGGGACAGAAATATGTAAAGGTTTTATCAAGGCCAGAAGATAAGTTAACAAAAAAAAAAAAAAAGAGGGGGGACTGGGGGGCTGGGATATCGCTG
>VWZK01017979.1:0-48586 GCA_013396935.1 Baryphthengus martii
GCTTGTAGTGATAAGACAAGGGGTAATGGTTTCAGGCTAAAAGAGGTAGGTTTAGATGGGATGTCAGGAAGAAATTCTTCACAGTAACGGTGGTGAGACACTGGAACAGGTTGCCCAGGGAGGTTGTGGTTGCCCCCTCCCTAGAAGTGTTCAAGGCCAGGTTGGTTGAGGCCTTGAGCAACCTGGTCTAGTGGGGGGTGTCACTGCTCATGGAAGGGGAGTTGGAACTAGATGATCTTCAAGGTCCCTTCCAACCTAAACTATTCTATGAATGTATGAATTACCATGCCTTGTTTTGGAGACTGACGGGAGCCCTGGGTCTGTTTTGTGAAGTATGATCATGGCATTGGAAGATTAATATTTGGTCATACAAACTTCAAGCAACAGTTAGGATTTGCTGTAGTACATGGTAACTAACCACATGTAAGAAGGTCTTCAGGCTTGACTCCCAACAGATAAACTAGACTGAGTGGAGACAAAATTGAGTTTAATCATTAGTTTGAAATACGGGCAACTGAAATACAACTATGAAAGAGCTTCTTGGAAGCCTGCAGCAAAGCTGATGAATTCTTTTAAGAACCCAGATCAATTGTCCTTTTACTGGGCAATACTGCATATTGATATAACTGTACAATCCTTGACAGAACACAGTGGGTTGCTTTGCCATGCCTCAAATCACAGTATGGGCTTACTGATGAGCCAGGAGTCAAAAGGGCCTCTCTGTTAAAGAAGCAGAAGAACCCCATTTACAGTCATTACAAGTAAATCCTCCTTTTCTTTTTAAATTCCCCAAAGAAGGAAATGAAGGCATCACACAAGAATTTGAGGCTACTACAACAGGGTGTAGGCTGCTCATTCTTGGTTATAGCTCTCTGGACTTCACTGCTTATACAGCATATACAATTGGATCAGGAATTTCACTGTAGGCCTCAATGTATATATTTATTTTTTTAATTAATTTTTTTTTTTTTTGCTTGGAATGACAGCATAAGAATACAAAGATATAATCTGATTACCATTTTATCATGAAGGGTTAGTTTTCCAGGGTCTAGTTTTTCTGCAGTATGACATACTATTGTTGTCTTCGGGGTATCTCGTAAATTCATCATCGTTGGCATTAGTACAACTAACTGATCTTAATTTTGTTATTTTTCTATTCTAATTTTAAGTGCTACAGTGTTTTCTCTTCTCTCAAGATGACATTAATCACTTCAGGAAACACTTTGCTTTGTAGCCAGAGGCCCTCAGTCTTGCAAGTGTTCAGCCGGTAGTGATCTGATAAGCTTAGTGCTGAAAGTACTTTATGAAAAAAAGATTTCATTTATCTTGAATATTGGGTAACAAACTGTCAAGATTTCTTTTCCTTTTTAATACATCATTTCTCTACAACTTAAACATCAGACAGAACAAATATCCAGACCAGGAAAATGAAAAGGCGTATTTGAATAACACACACTACAGAATCCTTTATTTTATTTTATTTTTTTGCCTGCAAACTGCAAAGGAAATCCCGTATAATCAGTTTATCGTGTTTGACTCATGCCATCTAGTTTGCACATCAAATTGTCCATACAGTGCATTAATACATGATCTTTTTTAGTTTGAAGTTCTGTGTACCAGCATAATACTAGAATGAAATGCTGTTGTTAGTTACGGTATTGAAACAGAGGTCAAGATGATTGCTCTGATTGTTTTGTTGTGGTTTTGGTTGTTTTTTTTGTTTGCTTGTTTACTTGAAAAAGCCCAACAAAAATGAAGTGGAAAACAGATTACAAAAGAGTTAAAAAACACAAGCAGACTTTGACAGCCAGGCATATGAAAATCTATGATTTTTATGATTTGTGTTCCCAAACCTTCAAGCTACTTAAAAGGCTCAGACTTTGAGGTAATGGCTACACTTTTAAGGAGTTCCAAATCAGGCACCTAAAGCTCTGGTTCTTTTCATTGAAATAACCAGCCTTTGTTTTGTTTTGCTTTTTAATTCACTTCTACATTAAATGTACTCAACTGACAGATACCCGACTCATTTCTGGATCTCTGTCCTTGCCTAACAGAACATGTATTGGGTACGGGTGGAAGCATTGTTGTGTGACTCAGCCTAGAGGAGTGGGGAGCTCAGAGCTATAATCCTGCCTTAGTCAGAGGTGTTCCCATGAAGCCTAGTTTCATTAATTAACTAGACTAGTCTTTAAATGGGGTTAATTACATGGGTCTAAAGCTTGCTGAAGGTGAGAAATAATATGGTAGGTTATGGGAAATGCATCAGTGGGCAGTAGTTTAGGATGTTCACAAGCCTTTCTCTGAGATACAAAGCAACTTGCATCTGAGAAATAACACAGCACTGTGCAGCTCCTTTTGTGTCTTAGTTTCTCAATAAATGGATTGGCATATTCTGGCCTTTATTTTCTACCTGGCATCAGAAGCATTGCATTTATGTATCAGTAGGAATAGTAGGAAACATATTCTGGATTTATTTAGTGGAATGTGGATTTAGATAACCAGGGCATCTCATTAAAGCAAGCATAAATCACAGTGTGATAATAAGTGCCTTTAGGGTGTTTAACATCTCTTACACTATGGTATCAGATTTAACTTACTTTACTGTACATACTCCCTGTGGTGTCCTATCTTCAGCTTGCATTATACCAATTTACTGTTTGTTGTTCATTTAGTACTCACTTCCTGTTTTGACTGTACTAAGGCATAAATTGTGAATCAAGAAGAATGCTAACTAAACAGCACCATAAATTTGACCATCACATTCGTACTTTACCTTTCTGTTGCATACTTCAATGCTGGTTGCAACAGGTGGCTTCAAGCTGATAATAGTCAAAAAAGTGGGACCTATAACATGTATGCTCATGGTAGCACATTAGGCTAGAGGGACAATAAGGAAATGGAAATAATCAGTTAGGATTTTCCAAGCAAAATACCTTGTTTGGGAAAAGGAATTTTATAATTAGCCACACTGTCATTCTGTTTCAGTTTTAGTTCTGAAATTGTCATTGACATTGGGAAACAACATAGACAACACAGAAGTGCGAGAATCTTAATATATATTGATCTCTGCTTTTAGTTTGTCCTACAGTAAATTGTGTGGCTGTAAATTCCAGTTTAATCTCAAAAGACCTGTTTCCCATGCATGAGAAAATGTGATATTTAGACAAAAAGGTGCTATTCCCAAGATAGTACCCTGAAGTGTTACTGCAGTATACTACTCCCAAGATAGTACCTTGAAGTGTTACTAAAGTACAAAGAAATGATACTGCTGGGCATATAGTTTACAAATCTTCCTCCCAGCTGGGCCAGCTGAGGGATTACTCATCTACTGATGCTACAAGAGCTGTGTATTGCAGTATTTTAATAAAAGCTTTCTTCACTTTGTAAAGCAATCTCTGTGCAGTTGGTTCATGATCTTGGAAAGCAGGCTGCTGGCTTATAGTATTTCATTGAGCTTTAATAGAGAAAAGCCAGGTCTGAAGAAAAATAGTGTAGTAGGCTCAAATGTTTTAGTAAGATACAGGCTTTCTATAAGCTCAGTCTTATTGTTTGATTTAAAATTTGTTCTTAAAAAGAAATGTCAAAGAAAACATTCAAGAATGTGGGAGAAATCTTGTGTGAAGCAGGCTGTAATCTTGTTTAAACCTAAACCCAAATATGGCATAGTTTAGGATGTTATTTGCTGAGGCCAAATAGCCAGAAAGCTGAAGAACATGGAATATGCAACTTAGTGACAATCCTTTTTATTAATTTCTTTAAGGTAATAAAAATGCACTAGTGAAAACAATCCATCAGTCTTTTGCAAGCCTAGCGCCTTTGCAGTCATTTAGTGCTACATCATTTAGACACCAGACTTGCTCTAGGGGTTATGCTCTTCTTTTGAATTAATAAAACCTGACCGGTCTTTATTTGTTTAACATTAAGCTGAAACTCGGCAATGGTTCTGTACCTGTATTTATCTCGAGATTCTACTGTTTCTGTTTCAGACCTGAAAAATTGTTTTTGTTTAACATTTGTCTGTTTTATTCCCTCAACAGTAGCAGTTATGCTAATATGTTATTGCTGCTTCTTACAAATCTTACTGGACTTTTCTTTGTAAGTGATTTGCATTAAGTATATAAGATTATTAGAAAATGTTAATTAGAAATTAAGGTTCTTATTTCTGAAATGCTGTTTTGGCGCAATATGCTTAGGTTTAAATTTTTCCCTGTTTAATTTGAACTGGAGGAAACAGATATGCCACAAAGCAAGTGTTGCCTGACAAAGAAGCTGCTGCTTTTCAGTGAACAGAGGACTATGCCAAAGCTTGGAACATTAAGACCTGTTTAATTGACCCAGGGAAAGATGCTTTTCCCAGGATTGCCATGCTATGATTTATGTTGTTCAATGTGTAAGAAAGGCACGAATAGGTGGATTGAACTACCTCTTAATTCAGGGTCTTAGTTGAACTGAGTCTAGATGCGTTTGTGTATTTTTTAAACCACTAGAAATCTTCTCAGCTTGCAAGTCAATGAATACTAGGAATACATTCTGAATGCTATTGGTTCCTGTATGCATTTATTTCTGAATTTAAAAAATGTAGCTTATCAATACCGCTATTTCCCTCTGAGAAAACCACTCTTTAGTTTATGAAGAAATTTTTTGGCTCACACAGTCTGACACTGTTGGATGCTAGTGGCTGGCATGTCTCCCTTCGATGCACAGATGAGGCATTGGCAGCAGAAGGTCAGTCTGTGTCAGGGAGGAAGATGTCAAAAATGTTGTGTGCTTGAAATTGCTGTTCAGCACAAAGAAACACAATATTTGAAAGAACGAGCGGAGGGGTGGGTATACTTACAGTAAACATGTTTATGGAACAGCACACTTGTAAATGACAAGCCAGTTTAATTTGCCTAATCTGTTTATGTACTCTTCTAGAGCCCAGCTCTGCTTGGTGCTAGCCAAAGGCAGTGACTGACACCCCCCAGAATTCTTCATCCTGCGAAGGATTTAACTTTTCTGTGACTTTACAAAATTGGAATATAATAGTCATCTCTGAGTTATGTTGTTATCAAATCTCATGGCCCGTGATCTTTAGGCGCTCAGTACTGATGTTTGCAATTATCTTTGTAAGAGAACAACTTCTTAGAACATAAATGACCTTTATATGTGGCTCAGGTTGTCTTGGCTTTAACGAGTTTACATTTTACGTAGCTTGTAGTTTTAACATACACTTTATCTTGCTTTTTGAACAGTCTGTTGGGTCCTTAATTACCAAAGATTTTATCAGGAAAAATGTCTTACGTATACATACAACTCCCATTGTCTTTCTCTATATTTCTGTAGGCTAGCACGATGGTCAGGAGGCAAGGAGTAAGTGGCTTGCCCAAGGTTGTCCATGGTGGTTTTAGATAATGAACTTGCATATTTCAGGTCCAGGGAAGATCCCTGGGCCATTGGACAGCTTTTGCCTATACTGTTGCTTTTTATTGTCAACAATAACTCAGCTCTGCTAAAGTCAGCCATGTTGAGGTTGTATTATAAGCAAGAGAATAACCACTCCTTTTAATCCTCCAAACCAGTCCCTTTAATCCTTGAAACCTATTCAGATTAGGCTCAATGGACAGGGTGCTAGAAACAGCTCTAGGAGTCAGAAATCTGCCTATGGGAGGACAGAGTCCCACTGTGAAACAGTGGACTAGGAAATGGTCACTGTGAACCCTGCAATAAGATTATTTCCCCCTTCTCATCTTCTGTGATGCTTGTATTTACATTGCACAGGGTAGAAGCCAGGTACTCAGTGCTGTCATGTGGCCTGCCTGTGTATTAGGTTGTATCATGGCCCTGTAGACTCTAAGTTGACTGTACTATGACTTCATTCTATTATTTGTGTTATTATTGTTGTTTGTAGTGGGAAAGTAAGATACTATTTGGTCTTTTCAAACATATCACCTGAGTGAAAAATATTCTAGAAAGCCCTTGCCCCATATGGCAAAAGAAGAGCTAGTTCACAATGCCAACATGTAAAGAAGACTTTCTTTAGCAAGAGACAGTTTGAATTTTCAGCAGTATGTTTCCAGAATGCTGAAGTACAGTTCTGCAGTATTGCTGAAAGTAACTGCTTTGACTAAATGCTGGCAGGCATGGGTATTCTCCAACAGCAAATAAATAGAGCTGCTTTGTTTAAAACATCGAACCAAACCATTCTCAGCAGAACCTAGTCAAGATGATGGATTTCCTCTGAAAACTGAAGTTGGATGCAAAGTTTGGATTCAGAAAGAGCTTTTCGAAGGTTGCCAGGTCCTGTCTTACTGCAGAAAAGGCTGAAATGGTATGGATAGGACTTAGTCCAGACTTCAGGAGACAGTAGCATTTTTAATTATGCCAGTTGTGCAAAGTAGAAGCAACAAACTTCACAGAAGTTAGTTTTAATACATCTATGGTAGTATTTGGCATTTCATAAAATTTTACCTTATTATCTGTAGTTTGCCTGACATTTTTTTTACAGTAGTTACATACTTACCAAACTAAATATCTTGAAAGAGAAAAACATAAAATTGTCTTGGATGGGGTACTTAGCGTGGGGGAAAAAATGTTATTTTAAAGCTTAGGAAATGTCTGAAAATTTGTCGATATGGATGAGGTTCTGAACATTAAATTTTTCTGTATACACAAAGGCTCGCCTTCGCAAACCTGCCTAGAACAGGGCTGCTGGAATGATGGACTCTAATACACATTCACATCAGGCATAAACTTTGTTTGGACATTGACATGATATTGTTTATTGTATCCCTGAAGAAGGTCCTCCATTTTTTAGCAATCTATAGGGGATCAGCAGCAGGGCACTGATGGCCCACAGTGCTTGGCTGGTCTAATGGTTGGCTTCTGAATGGGCAAATTTCGACTAAAAAAAAATTAACTGCTCTGGATTACTGTTCAGCTTGTGCTCTGATTGAGGTTAGAGGTGCTGCTCACTTGACATTCATGTGAATTTTCTCTATTCAACAAAAGTGCAGTGACCAAGAGGTTGGGAGAGAGAAGTCATGCTCCAGAGATCCTGAGCCCTTGCTAATTTTGAAGATAGTATTGTCTTCCAGTTGCAGAGAATGGAACACTGTTCACTATCAACTCAGAAATTTGCATGTTTCAGTTAGTAAGTTTGCCTGGGTGTTGTGAAAGTCTTCATTAAATTATTGGCTGAGGGTGGTGTCTTCTTTAATGAGTTAAGGCTGCTCAGACTGTCTAGACCAAGATTATTTCCATAGGATGACATGACTTTGTGCTTTGATCAGTATTCACAGTGTCACTTCTTTTTAATATGGCACAGAATTAAAATTTATTTCTATTGCATCAGTGTACCACAAAGTGTGTACTTTAGGTTCCTCCCCATGTGTCATACCATAATCCTTGAAACTAATGAAGCCTGATTTCCCAAAGGATTTGTGTTGTGTGTGCCCTAAACACTAATAACCCTCTCATCTGCTTCCCATGGCCTTGACATTGCTCTCTGCACTGCCATTCCCTCACACCAGTGCCTTCCCAGTTCCCGTCATACTGGTCCAGATGAGTACTTGTGTATATTACTACTTACTGGAACCTGGGAATGTATAGATCAGCTGGTGAGCACTTGTGTGGTTTTGGACCGTCTGGGTGAATCTCCTCTAGTTTGGTAAGAAAAATATGGCTTTAATTCATCCCCTCAAAATGTGGTATAATCAGTCATCTATCCAAACAGGAATTCTCACAACATTTCTTGGAGATTTTTATTTCTGAGCCTTCAACCACGTTTGACAGACAGGTGAAAGATGGACAAAATTGAAGAAGCTTGTATAGGTGAAGGAGAGAGACAGACAGATAGACAATTAGAGGGACTGAATAGGTTTCATTTCCCAGGGAACAATGGAGAGAAGCAGCTGAAACATACTTACGTGTGTTCTTTCAACTACTTGTTACTAAAGGTCATTAAAGTCACTGGGTGGGAGTGGGATGGGCTAGTGAAGGGTGGACTCCCACTGTGTCAAACACTGTTCAAACACTAAGAAGCGCTACAGGGTAATGCCAGAGAACGTGGAAATCAGAGTGCACCTCTCTGAGCCTGCAAATAGTGGATGCTGGGAAAAAGAGAAGTGGTAGGATGTTTCAAATAATTGTTGGTTATTTTCTCTAATTTTGGTCTTTTGAGTTATTGGAGAAACTTGAGAACTGTGGTATTTTTCTAAGCGAGAATTAAGAAATATGACTTTAGATAGACTGCAGAAAAGTAATGAAAGCATAAGGCATAGCTGTACAGTGAGGTGCGTGGTAGAGCCACTTGTTACTGTGCAGCACACAAAGGTATGTTAATTCTGATCACAGAAACTGTTCTGGTGTGTCATTGTGACACTAGGTAATGACTATGACCTCCCAGGCTGTTGCAGCCGGTCTGAGTGTTTGGTTGGCATCCTCCATGGCATGCTACAGACACAGAAGTTCTGCATAGTCCAGGAAACTGAGAATTACCCCTGTTAAAGCAACTATCATCTGCCTCAGCAGAAGACAGTGCCTAACCCTGAAGGTGTTTGAACACTAGACTTGATTGAGAAACCAAAATTTGACAAGAAAAGACCTGAAGCAGAAAGGCCTGTAGCTTCTGCAGTTGCTCCTTTTTTTCTGGAGTTTCTGGCTCATTCTTCTCTTTTCAGTCTTTCCCCAAGGTGATAATTTTGTGTAGCAAAATGAATCCCTGCCCTGCCCTGAATTGCACCAGCCTATGTCTATTGGGCTGAACTCCAGCAAGTCAAATTTGAAATCAAGGTAAATATCAGCTGAAGATATGGTTTCACACTTAACCTGGGCAGCCTAGTTCCACCTGTATATAAATATCCAGCTATAGCTGTATAATAAAAATTTTGTTTACAACAGACTACCTATGCGCATACCAGAGAGGTTCCTGATGACTTCAACTAGCCTTCTAGATATCTAATAGCTTCACACAGTGAATGCACAATGAAATCTACTCTCAAGATCTCCCTTTCTATTTTTTTTTAATTTTTTTCCCTCCTCTACCTCTTAAGTTGCATTGTCAGGATAAATAATAGTTCAGTCTACTCATTTAGTTATGTACAAGGGCAAAAACTGCATGCCTGCACTCTTGGAGGCATATGATCTTCATGGAGACAGATCCTCTACCTTTAGACTGTACTAAGATGCCTGATTAATTTTGTGACAAACTATTGTTTGCACAAACAATATGTCAGGCTGGTTTTGGAGAAACTTTGAAATGCCTCTTGAGAAATGTGCTAGTATTGACATGTTTTGTGTTTAAATGCATCAGAATTTATTCTGCTGGAATTGATGTTTTTTAAAAAAAAAAACAAACAAGCAAAAAAGTAAACCAAATACTTCCTCCGAACCCAAAATGTGATGACCAGTCAAAAATAAGACTTCTATGGTTGCAAGTCTCCAGAAATATGCTTTCAAGAAAAATGTCAGATACTGTTGCAAACAGCAGTTTCTTGTATTCTTTAAGACAATGACTTTGCAGGTAAAATAATGTAAAGTCTGATACCAATGCAGGTCTCGATACTAGTTAGCTCATCAGTGGCATTCTCATTATTGCTGATGTTATTTCAAACTTATGCCATAATATATTTTTTTTTACAGTGTATTTTATATCATACTATATAGCATTTATTGTATTGCATACATCTTTGTGTTTAAGATATCAGTGCAAGTATAATTAGAACTGCTTATAATTTCCCTTGTAATTAAAAATGCCATTTTCTGCTCCTGGATAAAAGGAAGATACTGACTTTTTTTGTAGTCCGCAAGATTTGAAGTCTTTAATTTAGGAAACACTGAAACTTACTAATGCTTTCCTTAAGGAAGATAGGTTTTTTTTTCTCCAAAAAATTGTTGTATCTAAACCACTGAATATTTCCCTATACATAACTCATGCAGCCAGTTGGATTTTTAAACATGGTGATTTATAGAACAGTGAGCAAAACTTTATAATTCATCTTTCAATGTGTTTTTGAGCAACAGGTTAATAAACATTATTCCCACCAATGCAGCACCTGACTAGAATTATGGAATCATAGATTGGTAGAGGTTGAAAGTGACCTCTGAAGATCATTGAATCCAACCCCCCTGCCAGAGCAGGGTCACCTAGGGCAGGCCACACAGGAACATATTCAGGTGTGTTTTGAAAGTCTCTAGAGAAGAAGATTCCATGACCTCTCTGGGTCTAGCTCCAACAGTAAAAAACCAACCACGATATATCTCTTCTTGTCAAAAAAAAGACCATCTTGGAAGCCTAGAAGAGTGGGAGATTAAGATACTGTTGTATACTCATTTACCTTCATTGGGTGAGGTTGTGCATTTAATTCTAAAGATAGCAATGCAATATTAGGTGGCAAAGAGCAGATCTGATTTATTTTTCTTTTTAGTTTCCAAACTTAGTCTCAACAGTAGAGTTTATGTGGATTTTAGTGAGTAGCCATAGTGCTTTCTAGCTAAAAGCAATGCCCAGAAGAGCAAAAAATTACGTCAGAGAGCAAAATAAATGGTGATGGCTACAGATACACATCTCTGTGAGAACCACAGGCTACTACAGGTGAAACTGATGTGACAGATAACAGACAACTGCAAAAGTTGCCATGCTATCCTCATGCACCAGCAGCAAGAATGACATAGTTGAGCTTTACATCAGTTTCATGATGCATGCTAGTTACCCAAACGTACCTTGCTTGCTGCGACCTGGACAAAGGCTGCCAGTGAGGGAGGCTGCTGGTGAGGATGGAGGGGAAGTGTTGTGAGAGAAAAATTTCAGAGGAGTTGAAAGTCCTGCCTTCCTGCCTTCCTGCCTGCCTGCCTTCCTGCCTTCCTGCCTGCCTTCCAATTTTCATTCCTCCCACTCCCTTAAGGCAACACAGTGCCACACGCCAATCTGAAGTTAGTCAAATGTAAAATTTTTGAAATACTAATATTTCTTGGAGCCTCTGGGTACCATCGCCACCTGCTACCTCATACAGCACCTGTCTCAAGCAGTTGCAGTCACTTACTTTTTGTATGTTAAAACTTCCGTTTTGCCGAACTCTCCTTCACAAGCTGATTTTTAGGGACTGAAAACTACTCAGCTACCCCACTGTAAGTATTGTAAGCCCTAGGCTGCACTAGAGGATATACTTCATGTTATCTGTGTAGCTTTAAATCAGACAGTTAAACACAATAAATCTGCACAAGGGCACTGGCGTCCCAGATTATGTTGCAATGGCACACCAAATCCACTTCTTTCTATCTGTATCTATCCTGGATGTTTTAAAAACACCCAGGTGTCTCGAGGTGTTTTTCTTTTGTCACAGTGGCAATGGGGTCCTGCTACTCCCATTGTAACTGCCGTATCTCCTACAAGAAGAAAGACCATTTTGTCTGTTTTTTTCCATGTGTACCTCTTGGCTTAATCTTTTTTAGGATGTTATCAGTGAGAACTGTGTAAGCTCCATTTAGACTTAGAATAAACCTGTGTAATGAGCTAAATAACACTGTCGAAAATGCAGAGCGTCATGGGTTTGGCTGGGATGGAGTTAATTTTCACCAGAATGTGGGAGGGCGCTGCAGCCAGGATAAGTAACCAAACCAGACAATGGGTTATTCCATACCACACTGATGTCATGCCCTATATATAAAGGTGTGGGGTGGGCTAGGCAAAGTCCACCCATTCTGGTGGGTGGTGCAAAAGGTTGTGGCGCAGCACCCTTTCTCAGTTTGTTCAGTATTGGTCCTTTTGTGTATTGTTTCATTGCTATTACTGTTGTTATTGTTGTTACTTCTCCTTTTTCGTAGTTGTATTAAATTCTCCTTATCTCAACCCGTGGGGTTTTCTACTTTTCTCCCTCTTTTCCTTCTCATTCAGGGAGTGCAGGGCAGACAGCGAGTGAGTGGCTACGTGCTGCTCACCTCCAAGCTTCAGCTAAACCATGACATGAAGGCACCAGCTTGTCTGTCATTTTCCAGTTTTTTTCTCAGAATATGAAGTTACTCATATATTGCACACACAGCTATAATTTAAAAATGGCATCCTTGGTTTTTAAAAGTCATCATGAGGGCAGAGTTTTTTCTTAGACATAAGCTTTTGAGTTGCTGAAGATCCTACAAGAATAGCAGAGCATTAAAGGAAAGTCCCTAGCCTTTTGCTCTTAAAAGAGACTAGGTGGCTGTGTGGTTGTGGAAAAAAGAGTACTGAAAACCATGTGTGTGCAGCATAGCATGGCTTTGAAAAACTAAGGGTGGTCTGGAGACTCTCTCACCAGTGCTTAACCTTCCTTCCATACCTCAGTGATTTATCACCAGCATAACTGCAAGTTTCTAGTTAAAAACAGGCTTCCCTTCATAGTGAGAGATATAAATGTGAAACCACTTACTAAAAGACCAATAAAAGGGAAAAATAACTAGTGTAACATCAGTGTGGTCTGAAAGTGCATGTCAGTGAGTCTTTCAGAGCACCATGTGAAACCACAGACTACAAGTCTTTCTAAAATATCACAGGTGGTGCTTCCCTAAGAGCCAGGGAAACCCTTGCAACCCCTCTAGTATCCTTTACTCTCTTGGGTGAGAAGAAAACCTGGCACTCCTAATGCCACAGCACATTAACACCTTTTGATAAAATGCCCACCAAAACTCCATGCAATTGGGGATTTACTACAATTAGAAGTATTTATTCATCATTCTGAATGCTGTCTCTAGCTTTGCTGGGTGAGTGGCTTTTTCTGTGGCCTCATGATCTGGTTCTAATGGATTGAGTTGTGGGTATTGAACGAGAAGCTTGTAAACGAAACCCTTGCTTTCTTTTATGGCATTTCACTGCTCTTGCTCTGTAATGACTGTGAAGGGGTGTGTGGCAGCTTAAAGTATCATTTGCTCTTTCTTATGATAGATCCAGGTAAAAGTTTGAATATCCCTGCTTACAGGACCCTGTTTTTTTTTCTGTAGGCTTGATGATTCTTGCCTGTGTTTCACATTACTGCTTTGCTTAACATAAACATATTAAAGGCATCTAACCTTATAACTAAAATCACTGCAGTTGTGAAAGGTGAAAGCCAGCTTTTTGAGCTTAGTACAAAAAAAGCGTTTTCTAAAGGGTCAAAGACACTGTGTTGTGGCTTTGGCCTCCCCCCCCTCTTTTTTAAATTTCCTTCTACACTCTCTCTGTACTTTGATTTGTTGAAAATTTTAAAATAAAATTGTACTTTCAATTGATGGTTCCCAGCTCAAATGGAAACAGCACAGAAGAGAGAGGCAACTGAAGTTTCAGGGTATTCTTACATTATCAGTTTACAAAACAACAGCAACAAAGAAATAAACCCTAGAATGCCTTGGAACATACAGTCAGTCTGAGCTGAGATATTTGAATTCAGATTCAACTCTTGATTGTAGGGCGGTTTTCAGAGACTTAGGTCTTGGCTATGAATCTTGTCTTTGTATGTGTAAAATAGAAATACGTACCTTTTATTACTTTAGAATCTCTTATAGGACTTTTTGGCTTTCTAATACTTTTTTTTTTTTTCTCTTTTGTCATTGGAAGAAAAACTATATTCTTGGACAGTCAGTTACCTGGGGAAGATGATGTATCTAACTATAGTGTAAATTGATTGATGAGAATTTGATGTCTTCAAAGCGCTCTTTGAAATCTCCTTTATTTTCATTACTTCTGACTTTACTGATCTTCCAAGACAATGGCACAAGTTTATAACCAAATGAGTACAAAAACACTAGAGACAGCTAGACAAGGCAAAAGCAACTCATGCACCTAAAGGTTTCTGTCAAAGGTGTTCATAGTCAATTTACTTCCCAGGACTTCCTCATGCATTGATCTGTTTTCCAAGATTCTGAATACGAACTGCATTTTAAGATAAAAGTAAGATGCATGGTGAACAGTTGCAGGGTAGTAAATTGAAGCTGGCTGATGAGTTAACATGCAGGCTAAATCAAGTGGTATGTCTTTTTAATATCGATTGTCTAAATGGATAGTACCCATTTAAAGGCTAGCTCTGCTGGAGTGCTGAAGAGAGGGTCTATTCTAAGTTGGATTTACATCGAATTTTCTCTTTGGTGGTTAATGCAGATGATGTAGTTACCAAGCCTCTGTACCTTGGCTTTTAAAAATATTGTCTAGTGACTGGAGGTGACTGAAAATGATGCATTTATTTTTCTTCTGACCTTGAAGTAAGGTAAAGAGGCAACTTGCAAAGAGTTTAACAATAAGGAGAGCAACCCTATAGAAGTCTAGTACTGTTTGTAATAAACAAGCAAGACAAGGAAATCTTCTAGTACTGTGTAAGGGGTAATTCAACAGATTTATTTTTTTTATTCAAAAATAAAAAAATAAGGGTCTGCTCTTCCTATGAACTGTCAAACAACAAGACTCCTTAAGAACATCCTTAATCCTACTACCTTTTAGAATAGTACTCCAAATTTTGTTTCCAATCAGTATGTTTCATATATAAAATCCCAAAAGCTAACTAAGCAAAATGATGATAGCGAATACCATGTGCATTTTCTTTGCATAATTGAATCACATTTTTGTACCCTGATATTAACAGTATTCAACACATCAGCAAAGTTACTAAGAAAATCAATGCTATGATTTTCTTGCTCTGTCTCTGCAAAGCATCAATTGATCACTTGAGCTAAGATGGCAGGAATCCACCAGTAGAATTAATTGCATTATTAATTGAAATTTTCATACTTAGATCTTATATTAGAATTATTTTTGTTGCTGTGAAAGGGAAGGAGATTGCAAGCTCAAAAGTTGAGGACTTTAAAATTATTTTTTTCCATTAAAAGAGATCCAGACCCTTTGGAAAGCTGACTGGCTAGAATCATTGATGATTTCTGCAAAACAGAAAAATCAGATAAGGTTGAAATGGAGAAAAATATACAATGAACGTCCTCCATGTTATACCATGTGGGTGAAAAACCATTCTGGGGTTTTGCATAAACTTGAGAAGATGAGGCTGTCTTTTCCCAACACTGTGTAAGAGTGACGCCCATGCATTAGCATGCAACAGGGTGCACGCATCAGACCTGGGATGCATCAGCACGCATTCTTATCCCCCTCCTCCTACAATGTGTTTTCTGTAGGAGTATATGGAGGTGCTTCACGCTGGAGCCTGGTGTGCTGCAAAAAGGGGCCTTTTCCAGGCAGCCAAGGAGACAGGGTGCTACACTGTCCTGTGGTGTATCTAGACAGGGAATATAGGTATAGGCTGGGTTTCTGAGATGGAAGGCAGAATGTGACCCCTTCTTAACAAGACTGAGAGAGGCCACCATCACAGTTGTCTCTGGAGCAGAACTGGGCAGGCAAGTTATATTTTTAAAGTATACTTATGCAGATAATCCAGAATAAGGAGACTCAAACGACTATCAGAAGGCTTTTCCCTAGCTGTGCTACAAGAGAGAACACTGAGAATGTTTTCAGTGGATGATTAATGTGGGAAAAAAAACCCCAGCAGAAATAGATGTAGGTTAAGCAGTAGACACAGGAAAATGGGCTGTTACCATCAGATCATTAACAACCCACAGTGATGCTAAGCACACTTTAATAAACCCATTCAGGGAGGATTACTGCTATTAGGAATAATGATCAGTGGCTGCAGTATGTTTTATATGAATAGTGGGAGCTGTATCCACCAGTGACAATCTCTGCTGGAGCCGTTTTATTCTGCTGATACACAGAATATTTCTCCTTGATCAGAGCATAGCATGTCTTTTGATACTTGTATTTTCATCATTACCAAAAAAAAATAATAATAAAATAACAAGCTAATAGAATTCTGCAAATTAGTGTTACAGAAATGACGGGCAAGCATCCAAAGTCAGAAAATATTTGAATTGTTTTCATAAGACTGCAAAATCAGAGTTCTAAAAAAGCTCGGTTTTATTCTGATGACCTGCCTCTGTCTTCTCAGACACATAGACAGGAATTTCTGCACAAAATCTGTCCTGCTTTTCTGAGAGGCACACACAGTACATGAGAGTGAACTGAATCACATATCTTCTCACAGACTCTCTGCAGGCATGCTCTAGTTCCAGTCTGCTGCCTGGAATCTGGTGCAAAGTGCCCTGCAGCCTGGGGCTGTCCCCATGTCATGGAGAACTGCTTCAAATGATGAACCACATTACTTCTGTAAGTGGTAATTTTACCATAGGTAGAGTTTCAGTGGTTGGGAAGTTATCCTTGAGATACATACCGCTACGAAAGAAGAAATTGCTCTACTGATTTAATATGGATGTGACAAGGGTTCAGTTATGTTGCAGAGTTTGGGAGTTTTTGTTGCTGATGATCCAACAAAACTAAAATTCTTTCTTCCCTTTCAAAAGATATTAAATCTGAATCTAAATATGTGTTTGACTGGCAATTAAGAGGGACTATATTTAATATGGAGTCACTGAAGCCTATAAAAAATGGAACATGTAATACAATTTTTGCAGAGTAGATCCATACATTAAGAGGAGTTCCCACTGATCACAAAAAAAAGTACATTAGTGTGCAAGAAAAAATAACTGAAATTATGGGACAGAGAGGTGCTTCTGTCATTGTCAAACACATACAGTGTTATGTACGTTGAAATATACTCCTGTATGTGGAGAAGTAAAGGTTGGACTACATTAGGATGCAAGAATGCCATTGAAAAACCTATGGCAGCTAGATAGCATGCCAAGTTGTATTAATTTATGAGGGTTGCAGTTGGAAATGCAGCTTCTCTTTAGTCACTGTCCCATCTTAATAATTTTTTTGTACTCGAGTGATGCACTATGAAGCCTTTCAACATGCCTCTGTTCTGCAAGTAACCATGCTTCAGCAACGTCCAGCTTCTAGAAATGAAACCTCTTGAGCACTGAAATATACTAGTGACCACAAGATTTGGCCTCAGTTGCTTGTGAGTATGTCCTGGTTTCACGGGAGTGTGGTTTTGTCTGAAATGTTGTTGTAAATGTGGCTTGTTTTGACTGATGATTTTATTTGTTCATGCCTGTCACCATGTGCCATTGCTGTGACCCTTGAGCCACTCGTGTTTTGCTCTGCTTCACACGCATCCTCTTACCATGGTAACCAGGGAGGTGGCTGTATATGGAGCCAATTTTAGGAACTTATGATGGAGACTACACACCTGAAATAACAATGTGCAAATTGCCACACCATCAAATAAACAGTGCAGGAAAAAAGTGTGAGTTTAATGCAGAAGCTTATTTTGTTTAGACATTATCTGGGATGTTGACAGATCCCTTCTGCCAACTGTTCTGTGTTATCGTACATGATATGGTATAACCTGTTGCCTCTACTTACAGCTTCAAATTCCAAAGCATACTTAAATGGAAAATCATTCAGAGTTACAAGCAATCAAAACTCAGTCTTATCTTGTTTTCCAGTTTACTAGACAAGAAAATAGCTAATTTGGTGAAGTACATTGTTCTGGGTCATAATAGCATAAAATGAATTGCCCTTATAACACAAAATGAATACCATTACTCATGAGAAAAGGTTATGATATATCTTCCCTTTACATGCTTACTACAGGTTGCTTCTGAGAAGTATATTGGAACAGCTTTATGTTTTTTTGATGAAAGCATGCAAGTCATGTGTGAGTAATTAAAGTCAACACAAGTCCATGGCTTGTCACCAGTGAAATGTTCTGGTTACTTAGAAAATGCTTTTCAGCAATTTGATACAGAAAAACAGGAGTTACCTGAATAACTTTTTAAATAGCTTTTTTACCTCTCCTGTCTTGGCCTGAAAAGATGCTCTTAGTTATTTGGTAGAAGCTGGTATCTGAATTTCTCTAATGTCTTCTCTGGAGTTATGGCAATAAGGCCCTGAAAGAGCATCACCTGAAATCACAAAGTAGATGGTGCTGTCATTGCCAGGTAGCTGTGCTAGAAGCTCAGCCTGCTGAGGGGATTTCATGCAGGGTGATATTAAATCATGAGTCAGCTAGTGTCAAAAGCTGATGCTCTTCATCTGTCTAGGAGTCATTTTATACTGAATGTCTCTCTCTGCTACCAGTGAGGACACAAAGGAAACTGCTTGCAAAAATGCGAAGGGAAAATGTAGCACTTTGTGACACGTGGCAGAGAGTACCAAAAAATCAGGTGTGTAAGAATCAGACATCCTCTTGCCCAGTGAGGATGGTTATCTGAGCTGATGTGACAACAAACCCACCACAGCTGCTGGCATGCCTTCAGCTTCATTGGTGTGGTGTGGTTCATGCCATGCTCCACTCTGATGTTGCAGTGCCCATTAAATTGCACACCATGCAGGGCTGTTTCATGCACTCTGACTGCTGTAGTACCAGGTTCAGTTAGAAAAGATGGAGACTGGTTTAGTCACATAGTGAAATGTCCTGTCCATGGATGTTAAACCTGGAGCCTGCTGGTTTTCCCTGTGTCTCACGCGGACAAATCCTATACTTGGTGAAATAAATGGAAGTTTTGGCATGGACATCGAAAACAGAGGCAAAAAATGCACTGCAAAAAGAGGGAAAAAAAAAGATTGTTTTGAGACAGAATAAATATCTGTGTCTTTGGCTACACTAGGAAAGGTGGCTGTAAATCATACTTGCTCGCTGTTGCTGCTGGCCAGGGACAGAATAGACCTTGAAATAAACAAAAGCAAGTCCAAGGCAGCTCTTGGATTTATCCCAGCTGTTCACAGCATCAACCAGAGACCTCTGGATGTTAAAGTCTTTTCACTAGGCTCAGAATACCATGAGCTTCCAGCAGTGGAGCCAGCATGGTTTATTCTGTCACTGTCTGTGGAGGAGCAAGTCTTTTGTGGCAGTTTGTGGCAGTAGTCACTGCAACATTTGTGAGAAGGAGCAGGTTGAGGACTGAGATGGTAAATGAAATGGAACTATGACTGAAGAGAAGGAGTGAAGAAGAGTTAGTGGGAGGGGAATGGATGGTGATGTCTCGTGTCTCTCTCACCAAGCCTTCCCTCATCTGAATTAATACTAAAGTCTGTAACTTCCAGATTCTTTCCGCTCTTCTCTCTTCAGATATAGCTTTTCCTGCTTCCCTCTCCACTCCCTGCAACTGCAACCTGCTCACCTTCCTGGGCTGTGTTGATATAGTATGAATGTAGTGTGATGACCCCACAACACTAAAACAGACAGACTCATCATTTCTCCTATAATCCTTGCATGGGAGCAGCAAGTGCCCTCAGGAATGTCTCATTTCTTTGCCTGCAACCCCACAGTGGTGGTCTCCACCCCACGCCCTTCAGCCCCAGCACATCAGGCTTTCTAGAGTACTGTTAGCCGCAAAATATTCAGTGGTTTCTGCCTATCAGTGGATGGGATGCGTATATTGCTCTGATCGGTGCTCCTCATGTCTCCACCTAAGCATTTTTCTTTCTTTGCCCATGTGATATATATATGTGTGCACATCTGTGCACACCTACATATTAGCTCTGAGAGTGGAGCGTGGTCTATCATACCTAGATGAAAAACTTGAGGGATTTTCTGCACCGCTGTGGTAGCTCTTTTGTGTTGTCAGTGACATACTGCAGATAACAGTGCGGGTCAGACAGAGCTGACAGATAGGACACTGTCCTTCCATTACCAGAATTCAGAAGGAATTATTCTCCTGGAGTTAGAATGACTTTTATTATCCACATTATGGATTTCTTGAGAGAGCGTGAAAACTTCATACATAAGGGACCTCTGGAAGACCTTGGAACTCAGAACTCGGAATCTGCAATAGCCGTATCCACTGAGGCTGTTGTGTGTAAACTCTAGCAATACCTTTCCCATCCAGTATAGAAACTCCTGTGTGGAAAAAGATGTCTCCAGTCTGTCCTAAGGCAGTAGCATATATTCTAACAAATATTCCCTTCCCTCTACAAAGCATGCAGGAGGGTTCTAAAGGGGAAGGATTATGTGTCATAATAAGTTTGAATGTTTTCCCCTCCTGTTTGTGGTCTCTCAGGATGTTTCAGTCAATGAGCACACATATACTAAGGTTAGCATTTGGAGAAACTTTCTGACTTTATATTACACAATTTTAATTTTGCGAAGTTATGTTTTAGAAAGCTAGCATCCGTTTGCTTTCAAAGAGAGTATCCTGAGACCAGAGGGGACCTAGTATAGAAACCCAGAGTTACTGTCTTGTTAAGCATATGTTTTCAACATACCTGAAAACATATATGAAATGTATGAAAAAGCTTAAAGCACAAGTGGGTAAGGCTGGCCTGAACCAGCATTAGCATCTTATTGCCAGAACCATCGGCTTTTAGTGTATGTTACAAAGTCAGAAGGGAGGAAAAGAGGGGAAACACCCTGAACAGTGGAGGGATAAAAGGAGAAGAAGATGTGAAAGAGATCTGGATGCACTGTGTATGCCTTGGGACTCTTCTACTGAGAGAGAGAGGGGAGGTCTGTGTCTGCACCTCTCCACTGCTGCTGGTGGAGAAACATCAACTTCAAACCCAGCCTGTGACACCAGGCACACACCCACATCACGTGCTGGCCAGTCTGTGATGACAACATGCAGATGTCCTGCAGGTGGCTGAGAGAGACAACAGCAGCCATTCATTCCTTGCCATTCAAAGATATTCTCACAGTCTCATCCGAGTGTGTGAATCAGAAGGGCAAATATGCACTCTATTTTCTGTTTGGAAATGCAGTCTGTGTCTCCAAAACATTTATCTGGCACAACAGTTACACCCGTGTCTATCAGCTGCTTGTTAAATTGAGGTGAAGTTCCAAGTTCCCAGGAGACTTTCAAGGGAGGTAAGTGCAGGTACAGATGGGAAAAGAGGACTGTAAAGACTGGAAAACAACTGTTATGTCTGGGGGAAGGCTGCTCTGGTTTTGGCCTCCTTCCTGTCATGCCATCCAAGGGTCCTGACATAAAAAAAAAATGGCCCTGGTGTTAAAACAGGTGTGAACAAGTCCGAAATACCACCATTATCAACACTTTGAAATATCTTTTTAAAAGTTGGTTAGGTTTCTATGTCCTTATTTGCCTAACTAGTTTCCTCAGTAGATGTGTGTCAGATAGAAACAAATGTAATTAGAGGAAATAATTGATAGAATCTAGGAAGATATGTTGCCCATAGGAATTACTGTTTCTCTGGAGAAGGGTGGATCCAGTTAATGAGATACTCTCAAGGGCTGTCACGTTACAAATATTTCTTCTATCTGTCCTTAAATGCTAATTTATTAAGCTCAAATATACATTTTTTTTCTCCTTTACACTGCAGAAGAGACATGTTAAGATTGAAATAGGTCATAAGCAGCTAAGGAAATTCACTTCCTAATACTAGATGTTTCCATAAAATTATAGTGTCCATAAATTCATAATCTGCTCAGATGGACAAATGGGGTTCTATGAAGTAGATTGTGTCTAGCACTTAAAGGAAAATACTACCTATGTTTAAGAAGCAGAGGAGGGCATAGTTTGACCAATCAAAATATGGTAACTGAAGTTCTTGGACATGTAATTCCAATTTCTGCATTGACTTTCACTTTATTTTGGCCTTATTGCTAGAAGTGATCTAACATTTCACCTCAACCATACTCTGAATTATTTAAACAAGAGCAACAATTCCAAATTTGTTTTTACCAAAATATATGTTTGACCGAAACATATAATTTCAGAACGTTCTCTCAAATATGGAAAAACAAATGTTATTTATAGTATTCTGGAGGAAAAGTGGACATGCTTTGGTTCAACACTTTAAAATACCGATATATTTAAATAAAAATGTCTTTATTGCATTTTTTTAAGTTAAGACCTTCAGGAGAAGCAGTGCTTCAAGTTGGATCAAAAGAAATATTCTGATCTCTAACATTAATGCTTTGTTCTTTAAAAAATTATAATAATAATTAAAAAATGCATGCTGACTTAAAACAAATTTCTATTTCTTTCTGAACTGCTCTGAAACCAGTTACTGACCTCACTGTGTCTATCAAATAATAAATCAATGTGAGACTTGTACTCATCCTTTCTGTCTCTCTTCAGTCTTTTTGGTAAAATAAAAGTAAATCTGGAAAAAACACACTAATTAAATCTATCATGAGGTCTTCATCAAACAATGTGTTTACTACTTGCTTTGTATTTTGACTCTGTTGCTTTATTTTATTTTTTTTTTTGTTCGTTATCTTTTCAGTTTGAAATCTCTACCTTGCTCATTTACACTTCCTGGTAAGGGTCTCCCATCTGCATGTCTCTAGCTCTCTTGAAAATCACCGAGTTTGGCTCTTCTGCTGTGGAAAAAAACAGATTGACACAAAGAGCTGTTACTGGCATTCAGATTCCAGCTGGATGAGAGAAAACCATTGAAGGCGTATATGGAGGATATGAGGTTGCATTCGCTCGTTGGTTGATTTCGGATAGTATGAAAATAACCCCTTGTGAATTACTGCTTTTTGTTATTTTTCTTTGTCTTTTTGTACCTTATGATGTTTCAAAAATAAGCTAAAAGTTCTTTCAGCTGAAGAGCAAGACTGTGACAGAAGTCTGCCTTCTGGCAGTGATGTTGTAGCAGATCTGTACTGCTTTGAGGGAAGGGTTTGAAGACCTCTGTTTCAGTTTCTTACGGGTTTAATCTCAGCGAAGAAAATCATATGTATGTTAAATTTCTCACTCTGAAAAATAGCTTGATGTGCTATAAATACAGTGCTGAACTTAAAAAGCAGGGAAAGGAACAGATATGTATCTATTGCCAAATACGAGTCTTAGCTGTAGATCTGAACTCCTCCTGAATTTGGAGACTTTTCAATTTTTGATGTTTTATAGAGCAATGTCAAATTATTTTCTCATTACTGCCCTTGACTGCAGGAGGCAATTTTTATAAATCTGCTGCTTCTATCTTGAATAATACTTTTATATAATACAGCTTTTTACAGTTTCTTCTGTGGCTTCCAAATCACTTGTGCATGTGGAAGCCCAGGCACATTGTTCCATTTTGAAGACACAGTACTGAGGGAAAAGTATCAGGATAGATATTGTGATAGTCTTTATGTATGCTTATAGTTTCTGACAGATCCATTTTCTCTTGCCATCTGGGCCCTCAGCCTTTCTGGAAATTATGGTGCATCAGCAGTCTGTTTTATTACCCAAAGCTAAATCAATTTAGAAGAATATTCGATATGGCAGCAATTTATTGAGTTTCCACAGAAAAAAATAGAATATTTAACACTCAAAAAAAAGAATTTGTACATTGTGGACTTACAGTTATTCATATGTGTATATTTAGTATCAGAAAATAATTTCCGTATTTCTCTGCCTTCAAGACTTTTTGCCAAATTACTCTGAACCATTTAAATGGGGTTTTAGGTTAAAAAAAATAATAGTGAATCGAGCTGTTTAATCCTAGGAGAAAAAAACGTAGAATCATTTGCAGTCTCCTGGGAAAATCCTTGGGACTCCTTGCAAAATTCTGGGGGAACAGCCTCTGCTGCAGTGTTTCCTGCTATGCTAGGCTGTGCTAGTAGCACTTCCTGCCTAGCCACAGGCTCATCCCATCATTTGACACCATGGATTTTCTGCATGAATCAGGAGAAAATACACCTTGGTGGGTTGTTCAGAAAGAAATACAGCAGTATCTGTAGACAGTGCACTTCTATTGGGATATGCAGACTATTGTTTATTCAATATACAAGTGTTGGCAGTGTGGGGAGCTAGAAATGCCTTTCATGGTTAAATCCTATGCGTAATAAAGTGAGTTCTTGTCTACCTTATGCAGGGATCTTAGGTTTGGAGTAGGTCAGGATTGGTATGCATTCATTTAATGGCATATTTCTTCACTGGTTTCAATGGGGCCACCTCAAACAAGCTGCAAGCCAGGATCCACAGCACTGTTTCAAACACTCCCAAGCTCTCTTCTAAAGGATATCTGTATTTGTTTCATCTCTGTGGTTTTGTAATCTTCCCCTTACAGCTTACCTTCTTATTAAGTCATCATGTTTTTCCTGTTACAGGCCTATAAGGTGGATCCTGTTTTCTCTTAATTTATTTAAAAACAATATAAAATGCCCCCTGGCACAATGTTCTAAGACTGTCTACAGACAAATTCTTTTCTACCATTCCTCCCTTTGTTTCTTTTTACTGGATGTTTTTGTTTCATCGTTGTTGGTGTCAGGGTGTTGTAAGAGGCACCTGAAAAAAAATGTAACATACATGATGAACTCCAGTACCTAAAAAAACATAGATGACAGATCCTTAGGGTTTATAAATCAACTCCACTGACTTTTGCTACTTGAACAAATAATTGAGGAAGCAATAATGCAAAGTCAGCATTTTGGGATTGGGGTTGTTTGTTTTTTGTTTGGTTTTTTTTTGTCTTGCCTTTTTTTTTTTTCCCCAGTTTGTGAAATAGAGTGAAACATAAATAAGATAAATGTGCATTTGTGGCTTATTTTTCCAACAGATGATTTTTTCTCTTTTTTTCTCTTTGATTTTCTTGCAGCTCTTAATCATAATCTGAAAATTATTTACTTCTAGATGCTGTTAATTTTTGTTAGGCTTACCCACCAAAGCTGTTTCAAAACTTATTGTAACCACATGAGGATAAACTGTAGTCCCTTCTCCTGTTTATTTACACTTTTCTTATCTGCTTTCAGCTACAGCTGATAACACATCCTTATGATAGAAGCACGATGCTGTAGCACATGTGCATTACTAGCTTTTCTATGCTTGTGGAATATGTACCATGTGCTGGAACATGTGCTAATGTGACTCATCTGTCTGCTCCCATGGGTGATTTGGCTGTCCAAAAGATGGTTTCTTAGCCCAGCAACAGGGAGCTGGGTGTGGGAAAGTAAAGGTTATAAGCCCTTCTTTAGCTATGACAGGTGAAAACCAGCCCCATGGAGTCATGTGGGAAGATCCTATAGACTTTATGAGTCTAAGTGATAATTCAGCATTTGTAGATTAATGTGGGATTTGAAAGTATTGCAATTTTCTGTGGTACCACAGGAGTCCTGGTGGTTAACTTTTCCCAGGTCGTCCTCTGGGATCTGGAATCAGCCTTTCAAATTTGTCAGAGGTCAAAACGCACAGTCTTAACGGGACTGTCTTGCAAGTACCTTTCACTTGTTGCACTTCTTTCTTCTGGCCTGCCAGTTATCTTCATTGCACTATGTTTTCCCTTTCTCATTGCTGAGGAGACAATGTGGTCTCCTAGGTCCTCCAACAGAATTTACCAGTAACTTGTTATACAGCATGTTGGTTGGAAAGTTGTTTCCACAGTCTCTACTGCCCTGGCAATATGTTTTTGCTGTGTGGCTGTGGTGTCATGCTACAATTTTTCTGATAACAACTGAAAGATTGCTTTTCTCTTTGGAGCTGACTGTCTCATTCTAGGAAATCTTTCTGCTCCTTGATTTTGCTTTGACCTTTGGATTTTATAAGGCTCGAAAAAACCAGGTTGATCAGCTGGAGAGGACACTTGGAGCAGGGACTGCTTTGAATGAGAATACCCCTAAAAACGTTTGGAAGCTATAAAAAATTATACAAATTTGACAAGAAATTTCTACAAGTCAGAGGTAATAAGTGACATAGCACATATTTTATAACCAATAGAGTATCTAACTGATTTATTTTCTCTCTCCAAGACAGGCAAATCTGAGAAAAGGCTGACTTTGCAGTAAAGTCAGCTAAGTCTTCCTTATGCTGGTATTTTTATAACAAATTTCTATTAGCATGTTTTAAAGGATGCACCTTTTTGTAATGGCTCTAGAGGGTTGCAGGGCGATCTTATGATACTGAATTATATTTTATATATTTATATAAAATACTGGCACTTAAAATTGAGTATGCTAAGTACAAGAGACATGTGTGTTGAATACAGGGAGAAAAAGGGCAGATGGAGAAGAAGGCATCACTTACATACATTGTAAGAAGTCCTGAAAATGTTAGTCCAACATTTTAATGTGGTCAGAGGGGCAAAAAGAGCACCTATAATCCTTAGGGGATTTGTAAGGAACAAGGCAGAAAATGTCATTAGTATGTGACGTAAGTCTCTAGTACATTCATTTTTGGACTTTGTGGGCAGTTTTGGTCATTTCACCCCTAGAACAACAAACAGGACAAGAAATTCCAAAGGGAAGGGAAGTAATGCCAACAAAATGGTCTCAAATACATGGAAAGACTAAAGACAATCCTGCAGTTTGGAGGACGATGACCTGAGAAAATTTGAAGAAAAAATGTAAACTATCTATGGAATGATTATTCTTTTTTTTTCTTCACAAAGCAAAAATTAATCAACACCTGGTAAGGTTAACAGCATGTATATTCACACAGATAATTGGAGATTTTGGGACGTGGTGGATACCAGAAGTGCCAGTGTTGTCACAAAAAGATTTATGGAAGTTTTTTGAGGGTAGATATGTCTGTTGCTATTAAATTCAGACATGTGGATCCTATCTCTAGCTCTGCTTACTCCTGTGTAGCTAATAGACTGATGGTCAAAGATATGCCAACACACACCGTATTCTACATATTGTAGCATCTGCTACCGGCCACTTTTGGAAAGGGCCACTGGCTGAGATAGATAAACATTTTGGCATTGTTTTATGTCACAACCTTGAAGACTGGTTTTGAAGTGCCTGACAATTTATACTGAATCTGATTCTGAGACTGCAGACTGGTGTATACTACAGAGTGGGAAGGAATCCCTTCCTGGCAGTGAAGCTCGCAGGCCTGTCTTATGTGCGAAGATATGAGAGGGACATGGTGCCCTCTGGCAGGTGTGTAGCTAAAGGGCATCACAAGCAGGGAGCCTCGGCTGAGGGACTGTCCCCAGAAGACGCCTGCACTGTTGCACCCATAAAGCACTGGAGTCATGTTTTAAAATCTAGACATCTGATGGGTTTTGATTTGTTGCTATATTTTTATTTTTGGAGCATTCTGGTTATAGGAAAAATCTTTCATTTTTTTGCAACCCATTTTTTCCTGCACTGAAGGAGAAGATAATTCTTTGTCATGCGGGTTTTTTTTGTGTTCACTTTTCTGTGGTCATCTCCTGGTGAAGTCTTTCTGGAGGCTAGAATCCTGCTCTGGTGAACATTGTAAATGTCTCAATATGTGTCTCAGTGGAGTTTGGAGCTCCCTTGATACTAATTTTAGACAGAATATTTTGGAGTGACTTTGTTGACTCTAGTGATCCTGATGAGCTCTAATCTGGTAAAGACACATAACGTATGTGGCACGACTGTATAATAATATTTGCTATGAGGATCTGCAGGAGACATTTAACTGTAATTTGAGGCAATACTTGAGTAAAATAAATAGAAGTATTCCCATTACAGGAGGCCTAATGCTGACAAATAGTTGTGTAGCTTCTTGTTTTTGTTAACCTTTTAACATGCAGATACAATATCATCCATCAAGGAATAGAGAATGTACATCCTGCTCATAGCATACAGCCCTGCGATTGCATTTTGCAGAGCATGGACTCTGATGGACTTAAAATGTGAGAATGCATGGAAGGGAGATTGTTCCTTGAATGTGTGATTAGAATGACAGAGAATAGTAAGAGGGAAGGTGAACAGATCTTGTATGTGGCATTAGTCAGGCGTTTTGGAAAGTGCTTTGTCCAATCTTTTTAAAAACTAGGCAGACAATTAGAAATTAATTCCATGAATAATAGTGTGTTGGAAAAGCTTTTGCCTTGCGAGGGATTTTTGTGTGCTCATGGCCACATCTTTATTGAACTGGTGGGATGACTTTGTTTGCATCTTGTTGCAAGACCATCTCCCATGCTCCTCTGAGCACCGTTCCTTTGCGCCATGGACTATTCTCAGACTTTCTATCCACTATCATTCAGATGCAGGCAGACAAGTCCTTTAGCAGCCACAGCCTCCTTGCATTACTTTCCTTTCCTGGGGGCAGAAGTTAGCACCCCTGGCATGCTTACAATTTTTGAGTGGTCAGTAAAACCAATAAAGTCAGGAGCCACTCTGCTTTGCTGTATGTGTCCCATACATTCAACCAGGTGGTACAGTACAGTCAGAGGCTGCCTGTGCAGCTTGCTGCAGCAGGGACACTCAACCCATGAGATCTGAAAGTGTGGAAGGGAGTATTTGTGATTGCAGAGGGCTCTTTAATCTAGCAGATAAGAGATTCAGTCAAAAGCTGAAGCTAGATTAGAAATTACTATAATTACCCAGTTAACAATGCACTTAGAGATGCTGTGGATTTTGTATCACTTGATGTTTTCAAATCAAGGCTGGAATCTTTCCATAGAACAATACTCTAACCCAATCAGAGGGCACTTCACAAAAGAGCTGTTTAATGTTCCACAGTCTGTGTTTTTGCACAGTCAGACTGGATGATTACAGTAGTTCTTAAAATCTGGGACTCTAGTGTGGTGCTTTGTCTTCACAGTCAATTATTTTAGTTAGTCATACACTAGAACAAGATAAGACACCCTTGAGACATTTCAAAAGAAACTGTATCCTTTCTTTGCTATCTAATTTTGATACGAAGTGTGCAAAATTTGAGTCACATCTTTCCATCTGTATTATAAGACCACGCCAATAGCAACAGCCAAATGTGCCAACTTTCTGTTCTGACAGAATTTATTTAATTGTGAATTGTTTATGACCAGACTTTGCTGCTGGTTGATTGGCCGCATCAGCATCAGCAATGGCTTATTTCTTTATCCAAAGAAATTCTAAAGTTTCATGCTTAATTGTATTCCCTATACATTAAAGGGGTGAAGCCCCTCTACTGAGTTCAACAGATTACCTTTGTGCAAAATGGACATCCACACTGATATAATGCACCTTATATTTTGAAATTATTTTTACACACAGCTAAATAGACTGCATTAGTTTGATTCCAGAGGAAAGCCAGCATTCGGCTGAAGAGGGCTACTGCTTTGATGGAATGATCTGTTTTGCAGTAGAGCTCATCCTTGCACTCATCAAGCAACTCTAGTTGTAGAAGCACCATTTGTGGTCCAGTGTCTGAATTAGCTGCTCTCTGAAAGCAAATGTTTTGGCATTAACTTCTGCTCTGAGTCACAACTGATTCAGACTTATCTAGAGACAGTAGCCAAAGAAGTCCCTCTGAGACACAGCAAAAGGAAAGGAGGTTTAGGCATTATATGGCTTCTCTCTACTATTTTTATGCCTGAGCAGAAAATGAAAAATCCTTATCATGTACTATTCCCTCATCTGTCCTTCTATATAATAGGGATCGTAGATACCTTCCCTTTCCAGCCCATTATCCATAAATGACTGAAGACTCATTGGGTTTTTTGACTTGTTGTAACAAAGCACTAATACCTCCCTTCCTGACTTAACTTGAACTTCAATGTTACCGACGTGGTATTCACATCATGGTCTTGTATAAAAAAGAGTATTGCATTGCTCTCTAGAGTATAAACTGTGGAAGTGATGTGTGCCCCATCAGAATTGACGTATGTAAGCACATGATGAAGATCCTGCTTGCTATTCGACTAAGATTTTGTTTTCTGTATAGTCAGACTGAGGGGTAAAGTACAGGAAATGATTTCAGAAGGAACAGAAGGTTAGATTTAAAATGAAAGACTTGTTGTTTAAATTTCCTAACTTCTCCAGAAAAGCTTGTGAATAAACCAATACAAGTCAGCTGGAAACTCTTGGAAACTTTTAGAATATGTGAGTATGTATACATTCTGACTTATAGAGAACTTTTGGGAAACCTTCTGGCATATTTGAAATTCAGCATGTTTCAAACAGGTTTTGATTCTACAGAATTTAAAGAAGGTAGTTTATTATTGTTCTGATTTTTAAAAAAAGTTAACCAAGAATAATATCCCTTTTACATAATTTTAAACCATAAATTACTTTTTTTTTGGTACATAACTGTACCACTGATAACAAATTACACGATTTTATTGAAATGTTGTAGAAAGTTCCTAAAGTACAAATGCAGTTCAAGGGGATAACAATGACATGTTTTGGTTACGTGATCCACACATTTTATTTGAATCTATTTGGAACCTCTTCTTACACTACTTGCTGTATGACAGTGGTCAGAGTTTTGCTTTGAACCATAGCACCATGTTGTTGTGTAGACTTGTGTGAAAAGTCTGTCATGTACTATTGACAAGAGTACACGGATGCCCCTCCTGTCCTTGTCCTTACAGTTTTAGGCTGTTTCTGTCCTTAAAGAGATCTGGAGAGTGAGATCATACTTTTAAAACAGGGAAGAGAATTACAGTCCAGTTTTTTTTTTGTTTGTTTTTTTTTTATTTTTTAAAGAAAATTGCCATGGAAATATAACACAAACCATTGTTTCACAACTTGGACATGAAGAATTTAGTGTTTGCAACACTTATTTTGCAGTAGCTTTTACAAAACATCTCCATCTTAAGTGATGGGGGATTTTTCTCCTCTCTTTGACCTAACAAATTGCTCTATTGGGAAAATTTTGCAACAGCTGGATTACTCATTAATCAACAGAAAATTAAGAAAATTACCTTGGACTGGTTATCAGCTGGATTTTGTAGTATGTTGAAAAAGTTACATCAGCCTCCAGACATTGTAACATAAGGTAGTATAATGCAGACATCCCCAATTAGGGATCTCTTGGGGAGAAGAAGGAAATGGAGAGGAGAGATTGATGGCACTATATTTTGCTGAATGTCATCTGTGAGGAGTCTGTGTGATAGCAGTTCAATTTACAGCTATATAGTTGTGAATTTAATTCCCGTACTAGCATGTGAGTAGCTGTACCATGTTGACATCGTAATTCTGTGCTAGTGGGAAGAATCTAGGAATGCTTGCTAGAGTAATAAATAAACAGCCCCACAAAACACACTATGAGATCAGGTGTATCTCTCATCAGTCTCTACAAAATGTAAGTGCGCAGTTCTCTCCATTAAACCTATGACAGCTTTCCTTCTGACTTAAAATACGTCAAATATACTGTCTAGGAGCCCTCTCCTAGAAATTTCTGTCCAAAATCGCAGTAAATATTGTACAATAAATTTAGTTTAGCATTTTTCCTTTAAGCTTTAGCTGTGGTTGCCTTATTTTCCAAAAGCTTTGTTTTTTTCGGTAACTATAATGCTTGTATGTCAACTTTTAGCTACGTTTCCCGAGAAACAGCTTTCTGTGGTAACACAGCCTGTCTCTCCAGTTGGGTTTCAGTTCCCCCCTGGTAACTCTGCAAGATGCTGGCCAAATTTAACTGAGTTTGAGGGAGATGATAGAAATCTGAACATGAAATATGTCCCAATGAATTTTTTTGAAAATCAGTAGCTGGTGAGAGGAAAGAGATCTGAATTAGTGTCTCAGAGAAAAAGGCAGACATAAAGTCAGTTGTCTGACAATCTATTTGTTAGCAGTCAGCAACTCTTCATGAGCATAGAAGACTACTGGCCATGGCACATTGGTGACATGAAGAAATAGGGTAACTGAGGTTACTACATTGGGAAAGCAGGAGAGGATGTGAATCTATAGGAAACACAATTTCTATTAATTTTGCTGTTCACTGAAGGAAATGCTGGCTTTATTTGGTGTTGTGAACTTTTACCTGTCATAATGTGACTGCCTGTGGAACTTAAATTCACCTTGCATGGAAAATTTCTGCAATTTTCATTTTAGAACTAATTAGTAGAATAATCAACACTAGATTTCATGATGGGAAACTGTTATCATTTTGTCATCTTAAGACTTGTGATTGTTTGAAAAACAAAGTAAGAGGACTTACTAGGGTGATGCATCAATGGACTGAGGAGTTCTTCACCACTTTACATCTTGGATTGGAGATCTAAGTGACTGTAAAGGATATAGACTTCAGGTTCCTGACTTTCAACCTGGTTTTGATGTGTAGATCCCTGAAAATTTTGCCAGTGGAGAACAGTGAAGAATTTAAACTTACTGATCATAGATTTGTTTTTATGACAACTTCATAAGACCTTTTCAAGTGGACTATGGACCTCCAGAAGTCTGTGCTAAAAAGTCTGCAAATCAGTGCTTATGTCAGCAGCCAGTGTTAGGGCACAGCAGAGTTAATAGATGAGAAGGTATGGGCAGTGTTACCTAGGAGCTCTGAGGAGAACTGCAGTAGTCTATACTACCTCTTGCATTTGTTCTTGTTCTTTATCTCCAAATCCCTAGCTGCGGTAATCCTTGAACAGCTCATCCCTTCTTGTATGTCTGTTGATATCCAAACAGTATTTGAAGAAATATCAGAAATTTCACCAGCAGACAAGGCTCTGGGTGCAGGAAAAGGTGCTCGAGCAAGACCAGTGGAAAAACTGGGTCCCCAGAAAAAATTAAGGAGACATAGTCAGGCTCCTTGTTTGGGGTCAGTGACTGACAAGGCATTTGTTCCTTGCTGAAGGCAGAGTATTCAAAGAGGTTTGTTCCAGTGCTGCTCTGGCAGCTGTAGCCAGCAGAGGTGCATGGAGGTGACTTGCAGTGCAGCAGAAACCGAGGGCACACAGGACAGCCTGGCTGCACGGCAGCTGAGGCAGGGGAGGCCCTCCTGCCTGCCTTGCAAGCCCGCCTATCCAGCTCTGCTATCTAGATGGGGCAGTCACCAGCTACACAGGGAAAAATGAGCTCCGGAGAATGACACTGCTGCCAGCAGTAGTGCTGTTTTGAGTTTATGTTGGTTGGCCGTTTGTTGTGACCTCCCTGGCTGTCAGGTCTGGGTCTGGAGCAGGGCAGGGGCTGGTGTTGTGTCTGGCAGGTGAGCACGCCCAGACAGAAAGGGCAGATGACACAGATATCCCTCACTCATGTCTCCTTGGGGAAAGCAGAGTGCAGCCTGCAAGCTGACATCCTCTTGTTTTGTCCTGGATGGAGCACAGAAGTTAGAATAAATGAATGCTCTTCCCTCAGAGAAATCTCAGGTCTTCACAAGGAACTTTTGTGACAACAGAGAAAGCTGTTGGAAAGCAAAATAATGCTGCATAATTTGCTTGTTCATCTAGGTTCAGTAAACCCTTTTGTGTACAGTTATTGTGTTCATGCAAAATAAATGTCTCTGACAATGAAACAGGTTACTGGAGAGTAATTTATTTTCTTTGGTGGTTCCTTAGCAACTATGGCTGTGAATTAGTTGTGAAGCAGTCTGGCAAGCAGAGAAAAAAAGAAGAAAAAAGTGAAATAAAAAGGTGCAAGACTGAATTGTGAAGTTAATAATAAAGTAATAAACAAATATTTGTTGTTTGTTTTTTAAGGTCATCAGCCATTAGTTTTTCTCAGCTTTTCTTAAAATACATTTATTTGTGATTGAAAGCTTCACCATCGTCTGCTGGCAGTGGGTGCACGGCTATGCAGACTGGCACAGCTGTGCTGTTGGGCTGTGAGTTTCACCTGTATGAGCAGGGGTGGCAACCTGAGAAGGAGAGAGCTGGGACACAGAGCACATACCCCTGAGATGGTGGCCAAGGCAGCACATACTGGAGGTGCCACCAGAGGTTATTGGTGTTTTCTCTGTGTAGTGGTGATGGGCAGCATACTCATCGTAGACATAAACAAAAATGGGCTGGAGGCAAATGTCCTGTTTTTATCTACAGTAAAAACATTTTGTCCATACCTATCCACCCCTCTTGAGTGGAACAGAAGCTGTTTTTCAGCAGATGAGGGAAGGAGGTGATGCAGGGCTCAGTCCCCAGAGATGTGGTGGGGATCAAGATCTAGGGAGCGGAAGATAGGAGTATAATTGGGACTGAGACACTATGGAGTTAAACTGGGGGAGTTCACAAAAAAAAAGGGAGGGGACAGTATAAAAGAAAAAGGGTTGCTAGCCATTAGTTTGATTCTGATACCTCCATACCACTCTTCCCTGGCTGAGGCAGTGCCACAAGGATATGCTGGGTCTCTTCAAGGTGAGCAGTCAGAGCTTTTCCTGCCTGCAAAGGACTGTGAAAGGAGCCTGCTGCAGGGTGGGCAGCGTTTTTAACTACATTGGGCCTTGAGGGGTTGCATGGACATGCCTGCTACAGCTGAGAGCTTGGAGCACTGATGGAGGCAGGAAGTGGGAAAGTTACTGGGGGCTCAGTAATCCATCCTCATTTGCTTAGGCCAGCCGTATGGCCACACTAATACCGTATGGCCACACTGATACCGTATGTCTGGGATCTGGGTCTTAACATAAATTGGTTTATGTCAATGTCTTCCTCAGGGCATTAGGCTCCACAGTCCAGATGGCGGAGTGCCCTTAGTACAGAAACCATATGGTAGTATATAGGAAAGGTTCAGAAGGGGAGAAGAAATACATAGTGCTGTTAATTTCTCGTAACAATAGAGTCAATGACGTGTATGTCAGCATTAGTTGATGGCACAAATGACACTAAAGTCATGGGTGGGCATAATTAATGATGACTAAGCATAGGTACAGCACACAGAGACTGCAAATATTGGGCTGCATCACAAGATTTAAATTGGCTCTGAATTTTAAATGTCTAAAATCTAAAGGCTTTAACAAGTGAAAGGTTTTAGAAGATTTTAAGGCAGGGCACAGCACCCAGAAACTGTCGAGTAGGCAGTATAATTGCAGTGTACAGCACTTTCAGCATCGGCAGATCTTGGAGACTCGAGTTATTAGACCTGAGGCAGGGTACAGCAAAGTCTTTGTGGTTGCACAGAGACAGACAGAGGGAGTGTGGGTCTGTCTGTTGGGAACGGGGGGCCACAGGAAGCAGGGTAGGAATTGCCTCAGAAACTGTCAGCCCAGTACTGTATTTTTCTTTTCCTGTCCTAAGCAACAAGACAGTGAATAGAGTGTTTTAAAATTGTTTGCAAAATGTGGTTTTGTTTTACTCCCTCCTTCCCAGAAAAGGCATTTTTGTTATCTGACCTCACCAGAGCTGCATCCTTTTGTTGCTGCTGCTTTTTAATGATCATTTAAAAATGATTAACAATGCCTGGAGCCATGACAGCCTGACTTCCTGTGCCAAACTTCTGCATGTCTGGGTTTGCAGGCAGGAGTTCCTGATGAGAGAATTTCCTACAAAATAAGAACATTTGGGTCATTGTTTAGAAAAACTGACTGCATGGAAGAGATATAAGTCACAGACTAGGACAGATGCTCTAGAGGAACGATTTTTACTTGTTTGGGGTTTCTTTTTTTAGCACCGGAAACACATTTGTTTGCAATTTCTAAAGGCATTGGAGCAACAGAGTAACTGGCTATCACAGGCTGCATGAATCTAATCTTCAGTTCCATCTTTTTTTAAAAAAAAAAAAAGAAAAAAAAGAGTAAAGTGATGGGAAAGATTTCTTTAAAATTAGATGGGATTACTGAAACATATCATGCAGGGAGAGACATGACAAAAGCTCACTTATACTATGGGGAAGTGGAGATTTTGTGGAGTTTAGCCTCGGAAACAGTGTCCTCACTGTGTGATTGACTGCTGTCTCAGAAACAGAAACTCCAGTGTTTACTGTCTCGTCCTACAATTAGAGACCCATTTTTCACTGATTGCAGGACTCCTGCGCTGTCTGAATCTTTTGTGGTCCCTTGTCGTGTCAGGGTTTCTTAAGCTTATATCTAAGAGTGTGTTAAAGTTTGGTCACTTATCATAGAATCATAGACTGGCTTGAGTTGGCATAGACCTTAAAAATCATCTAGTTCCACCCCCCCATGCCATGGGCAGGGACATCTCCCACTAGACCAGGGTGCTCAGAGCCTCATCCAGCTTAGTCTTAAACACTTCCAGGGATGAGGCATCCACAACTTCTCTGGGCAACACATTCCAGTGTCTCACCATTCTCATAGTAAAGAACTTCTTCCTAATGTCTAAACCAAATCTACCCTGCTCTAGTTTAAAACCATTACCCTTTGTCCTATCACCACATACCCTTACAAAAAGTTCCTTCCTAGCTTTCCTGTAGGCCCCCTTCAGGTACTGGAAGGCTGCTATAAAGTCTCAAACAGACCCAACTCCCTCAGCCTGTCCTCATAGCAGAGGTGCTCCAGCCCTCTAATCGTCTTTGTGGCTGTTCTCTGGACCCTCTCCAACAGATTCATGTCCTTCTTGTGTTGGGGGCTCCAGAGCTGGATGCAGTACTCCAGGTGGGGTCTCACAAGAGTGGAGTAGAGGGGCAGAATCACCTCCCTTGACCTGCTGACCATGCATTTTTTGATGCAGCCCAGGATATGGTTGGCTTTTTGGGCTACCAGCACAGATGGCTGGCTCCTGTTCAGTGCTTCTTATTTTTGCTCATCTTGAAAAGGAATGTGGCTGCTATTGGTTGGTATGTTTTTATTTTGATTGCAAAAATGTTTGTGTGTATAGATTGGAAAGAAGGTAATGCAGTCAGTGCTCATTTTTTGGCCTCTGCTTACTCTCATCTTTAGCTGACATTTGCCATCTTCTGCCGAGGCAGTAAATAAATCAAATGCTCATATGTCTGTAGGAACACATTCTAGATTTATGCTTGGATGGCAGGACATATGGAAGGAGGGATACCTGCTTTCTTGGTTCCTAGGGAATGAGCTGATGGAAACAGCTCATATCCAACAGTAGAAGTGGTACTGCCATGCTGGGTTTCATTCATCCACATGTTATGTAGCTGGTACCATTTGAGACACATGAGGCTGTGTCTCATCTGCTGGCTTGTACTGTTCCAGAGGAACATGGATCTCCTTTAGGTTTCCTGTATCATCTCCATCAACACCATAGATTCGTAGTGTCACAGAATCCTTTATGTTGGAAAAGGCACTTAAGATCATGGAGTCCAGTCAAAAACCTAACATTGCCAAATCCACCACTAAACTAAGTCACATCTACACATCTTTTGAATATCTCCAGGGACGGTGACTCCACCACTTCCCTGGACATCCTGTTTCAGTGCTTGAAAACCATTTCAGTGAGACAAAGTTATTAGGATAACAAAGTTATCCTAATGTCCAATCTAAGTCTTCCCCTGGTGTAACTTGAGGCTGTTCCCTCTTGTCCTATTGCTTGCTACATGGGAGTACAGACTGCCAGTTCCTCAGCTACTTCTCATAAGACATGCTCTAGACCCTTCACAAGCTTTCTTACCTTTCTTTGGACATGTTCCAGCACCTCAATGTCTTTCTTGTGGTGAGGAGCCTAAAACTTAGCAGAATATGAGGTGCAGCCTCACCAGCATTGAACATAAAGANTCCTGTTTCAGTGCTTGAAAACCATTTCAGTGAGACAAAGTTATTAGGATAACAAAGTTATCCTAATGTCCAATCTAAGTCTTCCCCTGGTGTAACTTGAGGCTGTTCCCTCTTGTCCTATTCCTTGCTACATGGGAGTACAGACTGCCAGTTCCTCAGCTACTTCTCATAAGACATGCTCTAGACCCTTCACAAGCTTTCTTACCTTTCTTTGGACATGTTCCAGCACCTCAATGTCTTTCTTGTGGTGAGGAGCCTAAAACTTAGCAGAATATGAGGTGCAGCCTCACCAGCATTGAACATAAAGAGACAATCCCTTCATCACGTATATGCCTTAGGTATTTCAAGCAGCCTTAGGTGCTTTTAGGTAACTGGATCTTAATCACTGTTTCTAAAGTTCAACCCCAAGCTTGCCTTGAGGCCACCAAATATGACTTGACTAGCATGTGTGTGCCACCTACACTTTACTGTGATGGGAAGAACAGGTATTAGCCATCTAAAGTTTTAATAAGAAATTTCAATACAAAATAACTTTGAAAATCACACCACAGTTTTTATTTAGATGCTTACATTCCTGGATCTGAAATCTGTTATTAAAGCTCACATTGTCAGCTTTTAACATGCTAAAAAAAAAAATCTTCACATGAAATCCTTTTACGTCTTTTCTTTTCAAAGCAGATGTCCTATAATTTTGGCATCTTTGATGTGATCTATTGTGTCAAATTTTAGATGCTGGTTGAGTTTAGGACTCAAGGTGCACAGGAATTCCTCTGAAATACAAGGTGGGAAATAAAAATTTGTGTTAATTTGGTGTCTAAATAGAGTTAGACTGCCTTATGGTATGGTCTGTCTCAAACTGAACTTCACCCCTTAAGAGATCATGCTGATCACTAACTTCAGGTATTGCCCAAGTAGTGAGGTCCCTTGATAAATTGATATACATCTGTATCATAAGCCAAGCTGAGCTGCATGAAACTTGAAAGCAGAGTCCCTGAGAGAGGTGGCTACTGGTGAAATCTGAAACAGATGGGCCTATTTATAGTATTTAATAGTCTTTTGAAATATGGAAACCTTTTTTGCCTGCCTAGGTTTTGAAAGCGTGTTGCTGGGTTGGAAACTGAATGCCATCACATCAGTTTTGTGTCTACATCTGTCAGTGCTGCTCTTATTTGCATGACACTGATAAATTTCTGTGTGTTCTATCACACAAATTTTTAGATCATAGTTAGTTTTGAAGCAGAAGCAATACGACTACTGAGAAAAACAGGGAAAAAGAAAGGTATTGTGAACACTCTCCAAAACGATCAAGGAAGGCGTGCATATTCACACAAGTAGTGTCACTTCAGGACGAGGAGTCAAGGAATATCCTGCTGACTGCCTAGATCTGCATCTTCCGCTTCTGAGTAGGCCTAAAAAATTCAATATCAACAGAAATCCCTTGGGATATTCACTATGAAGGAGCCATATTATGTCAAAAAGGCAAAGCAGCCTTTTCTGACAACAGATAGAAACTACCACAAAGTCACTGAGAGAGGCTGCAAAGGGATTCTCTTCAATTTGAATTAAAACAGAAAGGAAATTGAGTGGAGGACTGGTTGGTGCAACATGGCTATGTGCAGAAGCACAAGTGTGCAATGCATTGGTAATATCGTGTATCACAGAATCCCCTCCAATTCCAGTACAGAAATGAAACTTACCAAAGCTCTTAATGACTGAAATTCTTGTTGAATTCACCTAAACCCAAAGCAGCAAAACAGGTAAAAGAGATTCTGGGATGGATGATCCTGACTTTAAACATGCTACATGGTGAATATTTGCCAAGAACTGTTTGTGTTCATTAGATTTAATACCTTTGTTAATCTGGAGTTACTGACAATGACTGATTTAAAAACAAAATTTGTAGTTATCTGTGAAATTGCACAAAGGTCGGTAATATCTTCTGAGCAAGAAGTACCTCTTCAGTAAACTGAGAATTGAATTTTGGAATCCATTACACATTATTTATGATGACAAAAGAAAATTTCTCATGTAAAATCAATTTGTTGATGACAAAACTTAAAACAGAGAATCTACTACTACTACTATAGATGGCAAAGCAGCCAGTCTGACAGAAACAAATCTTCCAGCAGGTTTCAGTAGGATATTTTTACAGTTGAGGCAGAGCATACCAGTGCAAAGTATAGATCAGTTCCTAGCCTTCAAGGTTGAATCAAAGCTCTATCACGTATATCTTTCAGCTGCATACTTCATTCACTGCTGGTCTTAAGCTAAACCACCAGATTAGAAAAGCCCATAGGCTTCTTCATTCCTTATTTGCATTAAGAGTCTCTTTTTTTGATCAATGAATAGATAAAATGTGTGTGTTATCATACAAACAGGGAAGTGTCATTATGATAAACCTAACAGCTACTGCAAAACTACCCTTCAGCAAGGACTATTGTAGCTAAACAAAGTCTATGAATGTAAAAGTCTTGAAAACATCATTACATTTTCCCTGCTGATACCAGCAGCTGAAACTTCTAACTTTGGCTCCATTGAGGATAGGGACAGATTTCTATATCTTTCTTGCTTTTTTCTGGAATGTTTCATAGCTTAGATAATAGCAGCTGAGTCTCACCTGCTTGGCTCATAGCCAGTACAAGTGAGGGGAGCTGACCAAAAAGGAAATGTTTGCAGTTCTTGTGTGCACCTGGTAAATGAATTCCCAGGAGATAAATACTAGAAATAAAGCTATTTGGGAATTTCCCTACGAAAGTTTTTTTTTAAATTAAAAAAAATATGTTTTGTTCAGATCAAAACTTTGTGCAAGATTACATTCCTCTGTTGATAGGCAAGTATTCTGTAAGTGAAATGCATTTTTCTTATGTCCACATGGCATACGGACCTCCTTGTCCAATGACCCATGCAAGCGGCTTGATTATGAAACTCTAATGTATTTAGTAGTGATGTTCTTGCTTCAAAATATAAACTAAATATATAATACTAAATATAATATAGAGGTGTTCCATTTTGTATAAATACAATTCTTCAGGATCAGAGACTTGATCTCTCTCAGTCCATATGACTGCTGTCAGGTAATTTTCCCTGGTCCAGTGAATACCATTTCCTTTTAAAAAAAAACAAAACCCACAAACTTCTTTCAATGCTCTTGGCTTCTTTCCAAAGGGAGCAGGAAAATTGGACTTCTTCACAGTGTTCATTTGCTGACTTTGCCACAGGACATGTGAACCATTTCCCAAGCATTCAAAATTTAACTGTAGAGCATTAAACTGATGGCTGAGATATCCTGATGACGTGCTTTCTGGTGGTTCATAGCAGAAACCCAGGGCAAGCCTGTAGGATTTCTCTGAGAAGCTAGTGAGGAACCATCTCTTTCTTTTAAGTCACCTGTGCCCTGTCTGTGATGTGGTGTATCCTACCAGCTGGACTGAATAAGTCCTAGACCATATGGTAAGCACAGAAACATGAAGTTAGCCCTGATGAGATGCAAAGGCTGCCTGAATTCAGGGAGTGGGTTCCAAAGAGAAGGGGATTAGAGCAAAGGCCCATTACTTCTAGGCATATGGCCTAGGACTACGATCCCACAGGAGATGGGGGATGGAAGGAGACACTGTCTCACGGGGAACAGATCCACAGCTTTTGTGTGGAGCCGATCCTCATTTGCAGACTGGGGATCAAAATTAAAGTCCTGCAGCACAGGTACCACACTCCAGTGGGAATAGAGTGTCCTTTGGTTCTGCAGCCAGGACACTATCTTACAAACTCAGGTACTTGCATCATTGCTGTCCTAGATTCATATCTGAAATCAATCAACTGCACCTCTTTTGTCTACGAGTTTTGCCTGAGCAGGCTTTCCTCAGGATTTCTCAAAATTTGGATGAGCCAGACGTGAAGCCTTTTCTTATGACACAGTCAGAAAATGCAGAAGGGTGTGAAATGCAAAGAGTTAGGAGAAAACGCCAAAACCTTTCCGCTTCCAGTGTTGACTGACAATTTCTGTAGATTTGTACTGTATATTAACCTTTCCTTTTAATGCTTTACCAAAATCAGCTAAGAAGAAAAATCAATGATGCTTTTGATATAAAATGTCGTTTTGCTTCTGGGCAGAACAGCTGTCACACTTGCTTTCAGAGCAGGAAAAATGGATTACATTTATAGGAGGATATGTGTGCAGTGTAGCATATTGTCCTTATCCAACAAATGAAGGTTTTCCCATGGGATATGTAACTGATTCTCAGGGACACCATCACTTCTGCTTATACATCTGTTCTGCTTTTAACTGCAGTATAACTCAATCATTCTGGACAGATCTTCCTTTCAGATTTATATTTCCTCTAAACGTATCAAGTCACAGGCATGACAACATCTGAACCTATGCCAAGGCCTATTAATTAGACACCCGCTTCCTCCCTGACAAATGTCAGCGTGCTGGTAGCTGCAGACCAGCCAGTCGCTTCCCGTGGCAGGCACGGAGCCTCGTGGGCTGCTCTCCCCTGCAGCAACCAGTCAGACAGGGAAGTGGTTGCTTCATTCTGTCCACTTAATTAGGCAATTTTTACTTCCACTTGGAGCCTACAGACCAGCACCAGAAAGGATATAGTTTTCCAATCTGAATTTTAATGCACGCCTTGACCTTACACTTGTCCAATTTAGCATTTAGATGGTCGTGCCTGAGGTCTGTATTCTAAGCCTAATTTAGTTAGTAATGGATGAAGTATGGACAGAACATGTTCATGGCAGACTTCAAAAATCTCACCATCTGCTCTGCTGGGCTCCGAAGTACATTTAAAGACCTGTTTCTCATTCATCCGATCTGATGCTATTGCCAGAGGGGCCAGAGGCACTTTAGAGAATCAGGCAACAGTAAATACCTGACTTCAGAGAGCTAGGTTTCTGGACAAGAAACTGCATTAATACATGTAGGCTCATGATGTTGATCAATCGAAGCAATGGTATAAGTTGTGGTATTTATGGCATATACTTGCTATCAAAAACAAATGTTTCTCGTCTGCATAGATCTGTGGCCTGTTTGCAGAGAATCTGAAGTGGGCAAATATAGGCTTCAAAAATTTCTTAATGCTCTACAGAGGAAGAGAAGACGAAACATATTTCTACATATAATTTATTCATGAGCATGGAATATGTAGAGAGTACTAAAATGAACTCCTATGGAATACGAATAACCACAACTAAAAAGTAAGGATTGAAATTTATTTATTGATAGTTATTAGAGTACTGCTCCAACTAACAAATGCATTACCCAGTTAAAGTTTTTTTCTCCTCTGTGAAAAGGTGTACACTACAAATGAGCAATGGAGTATTTTCCCAATGGTTCAGTGTGAAATTTTCTTTTTACAAGATACAAAACTCATACTTGTCAACTACAATGAGTTTCAGTTTGCCCAGTTCTAGATGCCTATACTGTAGATGTCTTCATTTCAGGTAGCCACCCTGGGTTCTCTTTACAGTTAGCAGAATGCAATAAATGTCTGTCCCAGGGTAGCAAGAAGGCTTCTCCTTGGCTCACACCAAACATGACACATTAGAGGGTGTCTCATCAAAACCTAAACTATCTGAGAACCGGCACCATCTGCTGAGTGTTGGCTGTATCAGAACAAGATAAAAGGCAGGTCCATATGCACGCAGGCAGACAAACTCATATTCTTATTCCAGTTATAGGCAGGGTTGAGTGGGCTTCAGACTGTCTGATGTGGATGACAGAGAGCATTCACACAGCTGCTTACCTGACTCTGCCGACATACACCAGCAGTGGTCTGGTTCAGTAACAGCACTAGCTGCACAGTGTTGCTTCTGTGACTGCAAAAATGTACAAGTATGGCTATAAACAAGGGATTTCAGATGTCAGGACTGTTTCTTCAGTATATTTTCAGAGCAACAAAATGTACAATTGGAGTATTATAAATGTCACCAGAAATCTAGGCAATTCTGTTTGGAGAAACAATCTGCCTTTGCCTTGAATAAGCAATGTCAAGGTGCAGAGCACATGAAAAGGGTGTGGAGCAAGCTGCTCACTGCAATAAGGCAACAAGTTACCAAATTCTTTGAAACAAAGAAAAGATCATGTAAAGTGATAATTTATTTCAGTAAGTAGTGGGAGGGAGAGTTGAAAGTTTTCAGCATCTCATAGGCTTAAGGTCTAGTCTACATTTGGTTGACTTGTTAATTGTACAAAATACTCAGATCTAAACCAAAAAAAAAAAAAAGGTGTGTTTCCTTTGCAAAAACCTACCCCTCTTAGCCAACTAAAAATTGCAAGAAAGAATCATGCATTCACCATTTTTAACCACTCCTTAGAATGCTGCCCTAACATTCTTTTTATTTATAACTCTCTTTTGTAACAGAAGGTAATAAATATTTTAGAAAGCACTGGTTATTTTACATGCTAACAATGTATATAGTGTTTTTTAAAGTGAGGAATTCGGAGCAATGAATGATAATTCTTCCCAGAGTGAATGAGCAATAAACCTGCCCAGTACTGTGAGTTTGGTGTATATCTCTGCAGAAACACAAAGTCTACTAACAATTCTGTAATGAGTTTTGAGTACAATATTGCACAAACTCTTTTGAAATGTTTCTTTCTGGCTTAATACTAGGGCAAGTTAATATTGACATACTACAAGTCTGAAGGAGCAATATGTGTCATACTGAGATCTGTGGGAATTTTGGCAGTTTCTGTGGATGCAGAATTTTACTCAGTCGAAGCCTAACTGTCCTGGTTTAATGGACTTAGGCAAGAAGCTATGAAGTTTTCAGCTAGCAAAAAAACATGACAACCTTTAACAGCCTTTCAAGTGAATTGTTAGAGATTAAAAAAAACCCTAAATGTTTTTTAAGACATAATTTAAGTTTATAAATAAGATTGGAAATGACTCCTTTCAGTGTTCCCGGTTCCAAGCCTAAACAATTTGCCTAAGCCCCAGTACCTCTAGGGTCAGCAAATGGAAGGAAAATTAGGGACAATCTGTAAGCATTTGAAGTTTCTGTAACGTGTTATGGAGCTACTGCTGAGATAGTCTGCTTGGTGAAGTTAAATTTCCACTTCTTACTCTGTCAGTTTATTCATTTGAAAGGCACTATTCTTTCTGTCCCTTAAATTATCCAGACTCCTTGTGCTCAGGGCTTATCTGTAACGAGCTAATGCATTATCTTAAAAACTGCTAAGACGCATGTTAGCAAGATGTTGCCCTCAGCATGGACAAGAATGATTGTACTCAAATGTGTTATCTGGGCAAGCTTAATTGCACAGTCCTTTTTAGATTTTACATCTGTGAAGTACTGATGGTTACATATGTCTTCAATGAGAAAATGTTTTCAGGCACATAGAGGAAAATCAATTTTTTATTAATAGGTGTATTCTGTGTTTGCTGCTATTTCTGTGTCTGCTTAATAATCTGAGAGGCTTAATACTGTAGATACCAGTATACAAATGAACACTGAGTACCTCTTTCTTATCTTTACATTCCTAGAGCTAAAGACATTTTTTACTGAAGGGAGCACTTATTCTGCCAGCTGTATGGCTATGGGAATAGTATTATCATATTTTAAGTCAGCCTCCTGAGGGCTATTAGAGGCCGAGTATGACACACACATCTTTAAATTCAGCAACTGAATTGGTACTTTTATATATACGTGAAACACTCAATTTCCCAAACTCAGGCCCTGCCAAGGTCTGAAGATACTTAGTTCACAATCCCAGCTTCTGGGAGCACACAGTGCAAAAGTCTTTCTGTACAAGGTGAATGAGACGAGCAGGTGGTAATGGTAATGGATCTGATAGTGCAGGTATGATATGTAGCTATTGCTTCCTAGTGATCGTGATGCACTATCTACCAGGTCAGGTTTTGGTGTCTTTTAAGGCAGCTGAATGGCACAGGTAATGTGATCTGTAATGATACAGCCCTTGTGAAAGAGCTGGGTGAAAACATGCTGCCTGAGCACCTTCTGAAAGGAGTACTGATGAAATTGCTTTGAGTATCTAAGTGATGTAATGAATGTAAGGGGAAACAATCTCTTTTATTAGACCAGAGGTTGTAGCTTTCAAAAAATGGACATGGTATCAAGCTCAGTGATAGGGTCCTTAAAAACTTTCAGACGTGAAAGCAGTGGAAAGTATACTTAGTGCTACAAAAGAGAAAGTTATATGGCAGTATTCTTCATTCTCTGCTTAGGAACTAATTTAATTAATAAAATCCAAGAACTTTTTCAATGTCCTAGCTGCTTGTAGACAAGCAGTAATTGTTTACAAATTTGTCCAACAACCAGCTCACAAGTTTCAAGGGGAACTCATTACCAGGCTAAAAATTCTTCAAATTACTTTCCCATACATCTGAATTATATTTATAATCAGTTCATAATGAAGTTCAAATCTCATCCTTTAGATCACTGGAGAAGCCAAAAGTGGGTGAGCTGTGATAAAATTATTCAAATCTAGTGTGATTATCTTTTGATTAATTCTTCCTCAGTACAGCTCACCCACTGATTTAATGAGGTTTTGATTAAAAAAAACCCAACAAAACACAACACAGCAATGAATGATAGAAATAATTGATTTGTCAGTAAGGACTAGCTTATCTGATATTCTAATTTGCAGCTGAGTATTCTGTTAATATTCCTCAAAGTGAACACAACCCTTCTGTTTTTATTGAACTTCTACATGTCAATGATGAAATTCTATGTTTTTAAAAGTAGCATTAACTGTTGATGCTATCTGTAAAGCCAAAATTACCTAGTGAGAAGAAAAATGTGCTCTGTTTTTTCGTGTGAGGTATCTCCGAAGATGTCAGAACATCCATTATTACATTGATGAGTTGGACTTAACCTTCCTGATTGTAAACTGAACTTCCTCAAAGACATTTTTTCAGTCATGGTGGAAATCATTGATTCATGTGCTGATATGTGGGATAAATAATGAAAAATACATGATTACTTAATTATAGGGTTTGGGTTTTTTTAAGTGAGATATGAACCTGACCCAGTATATCTGTAACAGCAACAGAGTACTTTCAGAAATAAGGTCCTCCTTCCTATTTTTGTCTTCCAACACAATTTAAGATGTGAATTTATCATGGGGATTCTGAACTAGGGGCAAAGTGATACAACTCCTACATAAAAATCATAGAATCATCATATAGTTTGGATTGGAAGGGACCTTTAAAGATCATTTAGTCCAAGTCCCCTGCCATGATCAGGGACGTCTTTAACTAGAACAGGCTGCTTAGAGCCCTGTCCAACCTGACTTTGAATGTGTCCAGGGATGAGACACCTACCTGATGCAACCTCATCCAGTGTTTCACCACCCTCACTGTAAAAAATGTCTTTCTTATTTCTAGTATACATTTACCCTCTTTCAGTTTAAAACCAGTATCCCTTGTCTTACTGCAACAGGCTCTGCTAAAAATATTGTCCCCATCTTTCTTGTAGCCCCCCTTTAAGTACTGGAAGGCCATGATAAAATCTCGCTGGAGCCTCCTCTTCTCCAATCTGAATAGACCCAACACTTTCAGCGTTTCTTCACAAGAGAGGTGTTCCAGCCCTTTTGTGGTCATTTTTTTGTAGTCGTCCTCTAGACCTGCTCCAACAGGTCCACATCTTTCCTGTATTGAGGACTCCAGAGCTGAACACACTACTCTAGGCTGAGTCTTATCAGAATGGAGTAGAGAGGGCGAATCACCTCCCTTGACCTGCTGACCACACTGCTTTTGATGCATTCTAGGATACTGTTGGTCTTTGATTTCAATGCACAGAGTCTCTAGCAGAAAGAATTGTTCTTCAGGGAATGTTTCTGTGAACTAGAGGCACACAATTTCTGACAAGGATAGTATAGCTTTATCTATGGACATGGGTGAGTGCCAGAAGAAAAGCAGGAGTATTTTGTTACTCCTGCTAGCTTGAATAATCAGAAAAGAGCTGTCAATTTTAATGGGAAATAAGATAACGAAAAACCTTGACCTCTGAATAAGGAGACAGTGGTGAAGGAGGTAGTAGAGATCAGAAATTATCCTGAAATGATGTTTGCAAAATTTGGTAATATAAACTGTTTTGCCCTCTCTTATAGTAACAAATGACATGTCAAGAAGACATATGACTCTCATCAGAAGTTAATCTTATGAATTGTCAGGCTTCTTACAGATCAAATAGCTAAGGCTTGCTTTGTTTCCTTAGCAAGCAATGCAGGTGGGAAAGAGAGCAACATCTCTTTCTTCCCCATTTATTTTCTGTAAAATGCTTGGAGGAGAAGACAGTATCAGCCAGAAAAGATAAGCAATCTGTTTCAGAAAATGGAAATGTCTTACCTTAGCATACACATAAAATATGGCATTTTGAGTTTTGGAAGTGAAGAACTTCTCAGTCCCCTAGTTCCTAATAGCCCAAGTGTAGTATTCTAGATGTGAGACCCAGAAAATTTAAAGTTTTGTGAAGGCACAAAGACTTACCAAGTGTCTAATGTCCTTCAAAGGGTGTGAGAATTAAATACTGGCATTTCTGCCTTTGAAATAATTTCATTACTTTGGACCTTGAAACAGACATGCTGAGTATAAAGACCGGGTTTGGTTTAAAATAAGACATTAATTAAATTAGTCTTTAGAAAATTGGTGGAAGAAATCACTTCAGAAATTTTTACTCAGGCTAAGGTAGGTCAGATTTCTTCACATTATTTTGCAAGTAGTAAAGCATGGGTGTTTTTGCACAGCAAGCAAGCAATTAGATGATCTGTTGCTGGGATTTTTCTTGTGTAGAACAGCGGTCAGGGTGGTAGCATAGATCTGACCAAATAAAAGGCTCTTCAAGATGTGGGCCTATAAAGAACATGGCTCGATTTACAGAAATAGATTCTTCCTGCACTCAAACTTTTTTTTGCTGGGGGGATTTGGTGCAGTGGGATTCTGAGTTAAAATATCTTTTGTTTCTGAAAATCAAAACTGGACCAACACAATACTGGAAACTCATGATAAGTAAGGGTAAGTAAAGGGACTGTTCTTATGAAGCACAGAACTATGACTGTTTTGTACAAACACTCTGTGCACAGATCACTCATATGACCTCGGCAAGTGACTTAATCTCTGTGCCATGGTGACTTAGTCTCTGTGTCTTGGTTCAGTGTTTGCAAAATGAGAATAACAGTACTGCCTTTGTCTTGTCTGTTCATATTGAAAATTCTTTGGTGCAGGAATCATCTCTATGTGTTTAGTGAGGTTCTCGGCATGCACTTCTAGGTGCTATTTTAATAACAGTACATAATTGCTGCTAGTTTTATCCCTAACCTCTTTGAAACAGAGTTGGATTTAGGAAGTCCTTTCTTTTATCTCCATCCTCACTTGGGAGATAGAAAGACTAAAAGGGGTCTTTTGTGATTTAAATCAGCAGGCAGCTAAACACCACATAGCCACTTGCTCACTCTGTTCCCCCCAGTGGGATGGAGAAGAAGGAAAAAAACTCCAACAAAATTCATAGGTTGAGATAAAGCTGTTTAATGGAATCACAGAATCACAGAATTGTTGAG